>ML416678.1:0-53866 GCA_005239525.1 Nicotiana knightiana | reverse complement strand
ATACCGTTAATTCCCCGGCAACGGCGCCAAAATTTGATCACGCTCAACTATGTCTTATAAAATGACTAAACGGGCCCTGCAAATATAATCTGGGGTATTAAGCCCAAAGTCGATCCCACAGAGAATTGAACGTATCAATTGAGTCTAAAAAATACTAAACTGGTGTTTAATCAAGTTTCTCAAGACTTTTGAATATCAATTTGTGTTGTTTAACTAATTCTACTAACAAAATANCCGTTTCCATCTCCACTTCACCTACACATGAAATAAACTCCATTAAGCACATAACAAGTGTAATTTTATCATTAATGCGCATAAAATGTAAGGTATATCACATGTTAAACTATGCCATTTAGTCTCGTATCAATGGCCAACATGGAAGAAGACTCGTGCCTAGTGCAACAAAACAGATATGACGTGGATGAAATCATAACAGCAGGAAGTAGGCATGATGTTTACAAATTAAACAAGTAGAAGGCATAGGAGACACAACAACGATTGAGATAAAGAATAAGGACAGAACAGTGACAACAAGTCACATAAGAACCATAAATACGACGGTAACAATTCAAGGTAAGACATGAAGATATATATAAGAAAATATTATCATAATATAATGCATGTCTCTCGTCCTCACTTGCACGGAAACACCCTTCGTGCCATGACCTCACAATGATACAAAAGTATAAAAGTATAAATTCAATGGCACAACATCACCCCTCATGCTTTTACTCACAAATGACATGGCACGGCATCACCCTTCGTGCTTTAACTCTCAATAACATGGCACGATATCACCCTTCGTGATTTTACTCTCAATAATATGGAACGATACCCTTTGTGCTTTACACTCTCAATAATATGGCACGACATCACCCTTCGTGCTTTACACTCTTCCTCACATGATAATGAATATAAAATGGCACGACATCACCCTTCGTGCTTTATACTCTTCCTCACATGACAATGAATATAAAAAGGAACGGCATCACCCTTCGTGCTTTACACTCTTCCTCACATGATAATGAATATAAAATGGTACAACAGGAAGTATATATAACATCGAGGAGAGTGATCAACGAATATTCCAAACAAGTTCTCAATTTCTGCTTGACAAGCCAACAATGATTCAATGAACCCTCTAAGGACCATATAATTCAAGTACTTCCACAAATATCATAATTCATTAGCAACACAGGTATATAATCCAGCATCTCAAAATATCGTCCATACCAACGTAGCAGTGATCGCGCATAGAGATGACCAAACAAGACACATCAATGTATTTCAAAAATTCTGTCCAATTTGATCAAGTTCTTAGACTAGGTCTTTATTTCTAACATTTTATACTACGTTCTTAATATCTGTAAATCAAGTGAGACATGAAGCAAGGAAGTTACGTAATTCTACAAGACACAATTATAATATCATCTACCCTCGAGCATGATTAACCCCGTCACATACATATATGCCCGTTATCTCACATAGGTATCACCCCCGCATGTAGCAACAATGGCAAATAAGAGGAAAAATATCCTCAACAAAGTTAGGCAAAACACTTACCTCAATTCGGCGAACAAAAACTCAACTTAGCCTTTTCCTCTACAAATTCGCCTCTGCTCGACGCAATCCATCCAATGACGACTTGAATACATTACACGATGCAAGAGAAAACAATTTCAATTAATAAGGATGTGATTTTTATTCAATTTCTTAAAAGTCAACAAAAATCAAACCCCATGCCTACCTGGTCAAAACTCGGGTCCAAGGGTAGGTCTTAACTACCCATAGCCTCACGAGTCCAAATACGTGTTTTGTTTTCAAGTCCGAGTCCTATTTGACTCTCAAAACCCAAATTTTCATTTTTCAAAATTTTGAAAAAATCCCCAAGTTTTCCCATGAATTTGATGTTAAAAATAAGTCATGAAATATAGTAGGAAATTGATTAAAGGTACTTACCCAATGTTATGGTATGAAAAACCCCTCTCAAAATCGCCTCACCTAGAAGCTAGGGTTCAAAAATATGAAAAATGAAGCAAAACTCAGAATTCTCAGCACTTAACAGGCCGCAGATGTCGCATTTCTGACAGAGGGTTCACAAATGCGAAACCGCAAATGCGAAGGATTCATCGCATTTGTGAGCATGAAGGATTTCTGCCGAGGTCGCATTTGCGTCAAAGACTTCGCAAATGCGAAGACCAGCCTTCGCAAATGCAGCTGATCAATCGCAAATGCGAAAAGCTGCCCAGTCGCCCAGGCAATTGTGAGACTTCTTCGAAAATGCGATGGCCACATTTGCGACCAAAACATCACAAATGCGAAGAAACCAGAACCAGAAATCGAAATTCATGAAAAAACATACCGAAACTCACCCGAGCCCTCGGGGCTCTAGACCAAATATGCACACAAGTCTAAAAACACGACACGAACTCGCTTGCGCGCTCAAATCATCAAAATAACTTCTAAAACCACGAATCAGACGCCAAAATGCATGAAAATCAAACTGAACTTCAAGAAATTCTAGAATCGCAACCCAGCGTTCGAACCATATCAAATCAACTCCGATTGGCCTCAAAATTTACACACAAGTCACACTTACCATTACAGACCTATTCCAACTTCCGGAATCGGAATCCGACTCGGATATCAAAAAGTCCATTCCCAATCAAACTTCTAAAAATCCAACTTTCGCCATTTCAAGACTAATTCAACTACGAACCTCCAAATTACAATCCGGATGCGTTCCCAAGTCCAAAATCTCCCTACGGAGCTATCGAAACTGACGAAACTCCATTCCGAGGTCAAATGCTAAAAAGTTCAAACTTAGTCAACTCTTCCAACTTAGAACTTAAATCTTGAAGTTCATTCTTCCAATTTGATTCCGGATAGATTGAAGACCAACAACAACGATTTAAGCAAGTCATAATACCTCATACGGAGACACTCAATCCCTAAGAACACTGAGCGAAGTGAATATACTCAAAACGACATGCCGGGTTATTACATTCTCCACCACTTAAACCCATGTTCGTCCTCGAATGTGTCAGGAGTCTTCCCAAAGCTATTAAACCATGGTGTAACCTCACTAACCACAACCCCGAGAGTGATCCCACGTCACTCTTATCCACATCATCCCACCAACACAACACTATTAGAGATCCCCATTTCAACCTTGGTCCTTAAACCTTAGAACCCCATTTCATCATCCAGAATTTATTACAAGATCCGAATCCCACATATACACACTATATAAGTCTGAATCAGTTGTATCAAATCATGGTTATGACCCAAGATATAATCACACCGCGTGCCCCATCACTCCATTACTCACCTTAGGAACTACTGACCACCATCACTGCCCAAGAACAAATCTGGTGCCGATAGAGAATCTCATATTGATTAGAACCTCGTTTCAAAACCTTCATACCCCTCTGGTGGTGAAAGGAACGCGCATAACCGCTTAACCACTCATCTGGTCAATAAACTAAGAAACTCACTTGCTCGACCATGGCCATTCCCCCAATACTCAACAAATTATAATGTTATTCTTCCAAACCTTCCTCATCACAATATAATAACGCAAATCTCAGGTCTAGAAACCTCATCCCAGCCAACACGAGCAGCCACACCGATAAGTATCCACAACAATCATATGGATCCCCTCACAACCCGGTTCCGTACATTAACAAGTAATAATTCAGACATGACAGTTTACAGTAAGAAAACTAAATAAGAAGACTACTAAACAAGCTAAACATGCAGGGAAACTTTTGCACTTTACTATGAACTATTTCTAACAAGGTGAAAGTAAAATACACGAAACAGGAATAAGGAGTCACACTTATCACTACACTGTTGCGGCGTGCAACCCGATCCCATCATATTGATCCACATAGGGTACCTATCGAGCCATAATACTTGGGCTCATTAATCACATGTGCGTCAACATCAAGCACAACAGAGTGCACAAAATATAATTGTGGAGAAAATCATTAGGAACAAACAATACTGAGAAAGACAAGCACAACTATGGTACAATAAGCAATTCAACATCACAAAGGCTATCTCGCCCATTATTCCATGAGGCCTAAATTGAATCACAATATGCACGCGAAGAATCATGTAACCCTCACAACCCGTCATAGTATAAGAGAGGAACATATAACATAAAACAAGGCGTGAATAATATCCATTCCGCCCGATGATATACATGTGATAACAATGTCCGATCCGATACAGAATACACATTCTTATTATGCTTAAAAGATACTTCCAAACAAATTTCTGATCATCCCCCAACATGTAATAACCTTCCAACAGTCTATAGAGACCTTTCCATAACACCTAGTATTAATCACCTAATTTTCTACACTCCTTCACAACTCGCGATCAAGGAATATTCTGCCAACAAGAACATTCAATATCTGAGCCTCACGAATACCAGAAATTTTCCTACCCTGTCTCAACACCGTTTCCCAAATAGCTGACACGTAACTCATACTACATCATCCCTCGGAAATGCACCCATAAATCAAAACATAATGTATTTGCCAATAGGCGCTCCGGTGAAACACATAGTGCCAGCAAAACCTTAAACCCCGAAAATCATCTGTACCATCAAGAACTCATATCCTCCCCTTCAAAACTAACTGCAATCTTGTACATGCAACCTTCCAATCCCACGTGACGCATTGCTTCTAACATGCTAATTTGCAACACTATGAAAGTATCATAGTCAACTCTGAACCATAAGCATTATAGATCCTATACCCGTAGAAAGGATCAACTCCGGCCGTGATCATAACCATGATAAGTTCTTCAGATCTCAGTAACACATTATCAAGTAATTAGAACCAATCGCCTCTAACCTAACCGAGTCACGCAGACTGCCAACCCGAAAGTAGCTCAATCCGATATGACCGCCCTGAGGGAACTTCTTGGGATTTCGAAACCATTGCTTGCATCACTCCAACATTGACATGTAGAATCTCCATGACAAGGAAACACCGCATATCCAATCACCATTCACCATGATTTTCAAGCCCACCCGAAGACAAATCCAAAAGTCCTTAAAGGCTACGTAAAACCTGGAACTTGCCAGAACCTTCTCGATAACAACTCATCTTTCTCTGATCTTCAATACATAGCTAATACGCATCAAGCACTCCGTGCTACACCAGAATATGCCCATTCAAAGAAATAACCAAGAAATCTCTCTTTCCGAAAATTGATACAGCACATGACCCTACAATCCGATCGTCATTAGCAGACTCCACCACTTAGCTCGAAGCCATAGAACGCCTCATCAGCAACCCAAAGTAATATATCTTCACAGCATGCCCCGATACTGCACGACTATTTAGCTGAATACTTCAAAACTCACAAAATGCTGATCATAGAACACCCTGAAGACTCAAACAAGCGCTTACCCATCATTGCAATAATCAAACAAGCTCGCCAAATGCTCTGAAATGATAACATATGCACTCCACCAAATGGAAACCTCATACGAGACTCACAATCCAAACCCATCATGCAGGAGATGGCCCACCGATTATACTCAAATCGACACCTTGCCATGAACTTACCTTAATCACAATAGCTAGGCCACCAACCAATCTTCCCAAATTTGCGCTTACCAACCAGACATATGAACCCGCCTCATACCCCAAATGAACGACTAGAAGATTTAACATAGAATTTGCTTCTGAGGCTCGACAACACATCGTGATGATAATCAAGCATCCATAGCCCGTCGTAATCTATCTGCAGCATCACCGATCATCGGCATATAATGAATACTGAGGGCACAACATCATATATGAGCGATCGGGAGGAGTCAAAGTCGTAGATTTCAAGCTGAAACATGGCCGCACGATAAGGAAAGAAGAAAGGGAATTTTTTCCTCAATGCCATGTAGCCTCCCGAAGATAGGTATGGACGTCATCATACCGATCCACATGACTCTACTAGACAATTGCTCATGAGTCGTAGAACCTACAAACCTAGTGCTCTGATACCACCTTGTCACGACCTAAAATCCACTAGCCGTGATGGTACCTAACCCAACCCGTAAGGTAATACAACTAATAGATATCCAATTCCAATAACATTAGTAAGTCAATTAATTAAAAATAAATTATCTGGAACTATTGCATTTCCCAAGGACTGGTATTACAAGTCATGAGCTTCTAGGAATTAGAATTTACAAAACAAATAAAAATAATCACACGATCGGTTTGAAAATTATATGAACAAATTAATAATATCTAAAACTACCAAGGACAAGTGGAAACTTCTATCCAGAATACACGAACATCTTCAGGGCCAGCCCCCGACTTCTTCAGCAACAACACTCCAATAGTCTGCACAGAGTGTGCAGAAGTGCAGTATCAGTACAACCGACCCCATGTACTGGTAAGTATCTTGATTAACCTCGTCGAAGTAGTGAAGAGGATTTTAGTTAAAAAGGTGCTCATTAATAAACACTATAATGTAAGCTAATAATAGAATTATGCGACAGAATAATAGAATAGAGTACACAATACAACTATACAAAAAAATAAAAGAGTACCAGAAAGAATCACAATTCATCAGTTTCCAACATCTTAACCGGCCCTTTCCTTAGAATGAAAGCCCATGAACCAAAACAATTACCTCAAAACTTTCATAGTGTGAAAGAAGTACTCAAGACATCAAATCTAACGGTACAACAACACCCTTCGTGCATTTATCTCATCCTCACCATATACGCATAAAACAATAACAACCAAATGATAGAAATACCAATAATAGAAATGAAAAGGAAGGTAATATGAAAGCAGTAATAATAAACGAGAATGTACAGAAGAACGTCAGTAACAGACTAAGTAGAGAGCATAGAATTAATGACCACATTTAGGAAAAAGGTATGATTTCATCTAAATAGCATGATGGAGACGTGAAGATGGACATAACAAATAAGAGGGGGGGGGGGAGATGGGTGCATGTTCTTGATAATGCAACAAATAAATCATGAATGGCCAACAGGGAAGAATACTCGTGCCTAAGTGAAACAAATCAGATATGACATGGATGAAATCATAACAGCAGGAAGCAGGCATGATGTTTACAAGTTAAACAAGTAGAAGGCATAGGCGACACAACAACGATTGAGATAGAGAATAAGGACAGAACAGTGACGACAAGTCACATAAGAACCATAAATACGACGGTAACAATTCAAGGTAAGACATGAAGATATATACAAGAAAAAATTATCATAACATAATGCATGTCTCTCGTCCTCACTTGCACGGAAACACCCTTCGTGCCATGACCTCACAATGATACAAAAGTACAAAAGTATAAATGCAATGGCACGACATCACCCTTCGTGATTTTACTCACAAATGACATGGCACTACATCACCCTTCATGATTTTACTCTCAATAACATGGCACGACATCACCCTTCATGTTTTTACACTCAATAATATGGCACGGCATCACCCTTTGTGCTTTACACTTTTCAATAATATGGAACGACATCACCCTTTGTGCTTTACACTCTTCCTCACATGATAATGAATATAAAATGGCACGGCATCACCCTACGTGCTTTACACTCTTCCTCACATGATAATGAATATAAAATGGAACGACATCACCCCTCGTGCTTTACACTCTTCCTCACATGATAATGAATATATAATGGCACGACAGGAAGTATATATAACATCTAGGAGAGTGATCAACGAATATTTCAAATATGTTCTCAATTACTGCTTTACAAGCCACAATGATTCAATGAACCCTCAAGGACCATATAATTCAAGTACTTCCACAAATCTCACAATTCATTACCAACACAGGTAAAGAATCCAACATCTCAAAATATCGTCCATAGAAATGTAGCAGTGATCGCGCATAGAGATGACCAAACAAGACACATCAATGTATTTCCAATATTCTATCCAATGTGATCAAGTTCTTAGGCTCGGTCTTTATTTCTAACATTTTATACTACTTTCCTAATATCTGTAAATCAAGTGAGGCATGAAGTAAGGAAGTTACGAAATTCTACAAGACACAATTATAACATCATCTACCCCCGAGCATGATTAACCCCGGCACATACATATATGCTCGTCACCTCACATATGTATCACCCCTGCATGTAGCAACAATGGAAAATAGGAGGAAAAATTTCCTCAACAAAGTTAGGCAAAACTCTTACGTCGATTCGGCTAACTCAACACTCAACTTAGCCTTTTCCTCTACAAATTCGTCTCCGCTTGACTCAATCTAGTCAATGACGACTTGAATGCATTACACGATGCAAGAGAAAGCAATTTCAATTAATAAAGCTGTGATTTTTATTCAATTTTTAAGATGTCAACAAAAGTCAAACCCTGGACCCGCCTGGTCAAAACCCAGGTCCAAGGGTAGGTCTTGACTACCCATAGCCTCACGAGTCCAAATACGTGTTTTTTTTCAAGTCCGAGTCCTATTCGACTCTCAAAACCCAAATTTTCATTTTTCAAAACATTGAAAAAATCCCCAAGTTTTCCCATAGATTTCCCATGAATTTGATGTTAAAACTTTTAATAAGTCATAAAATATAGTTGGAAATTGATTAAAAGATAATTACCCAATGTTATGGTATGATAGACCCCTCTCAAAATCCCCTCACCTCGAAGCTAGGGTTTAAAAATATGAAAAATGAACCAAAACTCAGAATTCTCCACACTTAACAGGTCACAGATGTCGCATTTGCGATAGGGGGTTCACAAATGTGAAACCGCAAATGCGAAGGATTCATCGCATTTGTGAACATGAAGGATTTCTGCTGAGGTCGCATTTGCGTCAAAGACTTCACAAATGCGAACACCAGCCTTCGCAAATGCGCCTGATCAATCGCAAATGCGTAAAGCTGCCTAGTCGCCTAGGCATCGAAATTGTGAGACTTCTTCGCAAATGCGATGGCCGCATTTGCGACCAAAACATTGCAAATGCGAAGAAACCAGAATCAGAAATCAAAATTCATGAAAAACCAATCCGAAACTCACCCGAGCCCTAGGGCTTTAAACCAAATATGCACACAATTCTAAAAATATGACACGAACTCGCTTGTGTGCTCAAATCATCAAAATAACTTCTAAAACCACGAATCAGACGCCAAAACGCATGAAAATCAAACTAAACTTCAAGAACTTCTAGAATCACAACCGAGCGTCCGAACCACATCAAAACAACTCTGATTAGCCTCAAATTTTACACACAATTCATACTTGCCTTTACGGACCCATTCCAACTTCTGGAATCGGAATCCGACCCCGATATCAAAAAGTCCATTCCTGGTCAAACTTCTAACAATCCAACTTTCGCCATTTCAAGGCTAATTCAACTACGGACCTCCAAATTACAATTCGAACTTGTTCCTAAGTCCAAAATTTCCCAACGGAGCTAATGAAACTGACGAAACTCCATTCCGAAGTCAAATGGTAAAAAGTTCAAACTTAGTCAACTTTTCCAACTTAGAACTTAAATATTGAAGTTCATTCTTCCAATTTGATTTCAGATAGCTTGAAGACCAACACCGACGATTTATGCAAGTCATAATACATCATGCGGAGACACTCAATCCCTCATAACACCGAGCGAAGTGCATATACTTAAAACGGCATGCTGGGTCGTTACAAAGGACCTACTGCATCACCTGTTCCTTCCTCTAGTACAACTTCAGTCTGGGCTATGGTTTCATTTGAGTTTATTACCAATCCAATTGCTTCATCATCATATTCCTGCCTCTCAAAAAGAAGTTTTGTTTTATAAAAAAATCACATGAACACTTTCTTCTACACACATAGTTCTTTTGTTATAGACATTATAAGTTTTATTATGTGAAGAAATCCCAAAAATACTCCCTCATCACTTCTGGGATCAAACTTACCTAGGGAGTTTTTACCATTATTGCGCACAAAGCACTTGCATCCAAATGTCCTAATATGGGATAATGTTTGGTTTTCTCCCTTTAAGTAACTCATAGGGAGTCTTTTCTATAGGTCTAGTCATGCACCTATTTATGATGTAGCATGCTGTGTTTACAGGTTCTGCCCAAAAGCTATGAGGCAATTTACTAGAAAGAAGTGTAGTCCTAACCATATCTCCAAGTGTCCTATTCTTTATTTCAACCACTCCATTTTGTTGTGGAGTCCTAGGAGCAGAGAAATTATGATCTATGATATGCTCATCACAAAATTCAGCAAATTTAGCATTCTCAAATTCAGTGTCATGATCAGACCTAATTGATGCAAGTTGATTACCTAGTTGTTTCTGATTTTTTCCAACAAAATAAGTAAACATGTCAAATGCTTCATCTTTAGATGTTAAACAATGTCCAAGTAAACCTAGAATAATCATCAACAAGCACCATCACATATCTCTTACCACCTCTGTTTAATGTTCTCATTGGACCACAAAGATCCATATGAACCAGTTCCATCCTCCTGGTGGTGCTTACCATTTTCTTGCATTTGAAAGAGGATCCTACCTGCTTCCCCCTTGCACAAGCCTCACAAACTTTATCTTCCTTGAACTTGATGTTAGGCAACCCTATCACCAGGTCCTTGGAGACTAATTTGTTGAGTTGACTCAGACTGGAATGTCCAAGTCTCTTGTGCCAAAGGAGGGGATCATTATCCAACATACTTAAGCAAGTGAGTTCATTTTCTGAAAGTGCGGACAGATCTACAACATATATGTTGTTCACTCTTTTTTCTTACAAAACAATCTTGTCAGTGGTAAGATTAATTACAAAGCATTTGGTAGAGGTGAATGCTACCATGTTACCTTTATCACACAATTGTGATACACTTATTAGGCTTTACTTTAGTCCTTCAATCAAGTAGACATTCTCAATAGAGTGAGAATCAGTCTTACCTACCTTTCTAACCCCATTGATCTCATCTTTCTTCCCATTTACAAAGGAGACATTGCCTCCTTTGAGGTCCTCAAGTGAAAGGAACTGGTTCTTGTTACCTGTCATGTTCTTTGAGCAACCACTATCCATGTACCATATTTTGGCTGCTCCCCTTCACCTGGTTCTGCAAAAGGAAATCATGGATTAGTCTTAGGAACCCAAACTAGTTTGGGTACCTTTCGATAGGCAAAAGGATGAATCAAATTCTTTTTAACCCAACTTGGTAGCCTATTCTTCCCTTGAACAAATTCTTTGTTCAAGGGAAGAATAGGCTACCAAGTTGGGTTAAAAAGAATTTGATTCATCCTTTTGCCTATCGAAAGGTACCCAAACTAGTTTGGGTACCTTTCGATAGGCAAAAGGATGAATCAAATTCTTTTTAACCCAACTTGGTAGCCTATTCTTCCCTTGAACAAATTCTTTGTTCTTTTGACTTGCCTTTTCTTTTGCAGTGCATTCACTTTTATAGTGCCATGTTTTACCAAAGTGTGTGCAAATCTTGTTCTCAGGAAGTGTGAGGTACTTGCTTTTGGGATCCCATTTAGGTGGCAGATTCCCAAAGCGAAGTCCTCTTCTGTTGCTACTATGATGTTCCTGTAGCCATGAAAGTGCATCAGAGGACCTGTTCCATTTACAATTTCTATCCAGATCATGCTTGACCTTGCTTAGATCATCCTTTAGAATTCTTACCTGATCATCCCTACATTTTCTTCTAGAGTGAGTTGTGGGCGATCAGTATCTTCTTACCCGTTCCTAATTTCAGTTTTAGATTTTCAAATCTAAGTTCTAGGACATTTGAATCAAGTGCATGAACCTGGTTCTTCAAAGCAGTATTTTCACTTACAATTTCACTAACCCTAATTTCCAAGTTTTTGCACTTTGCTTTCAAAATCACACATTCTTTAGACAGTTGTTCCTTTTTATTATTTACATCCTCAGATTCATCTATTAGATCTAGAAGTAACTCAGATAGCCTTTCTTTAGACAAAAAAATAATCTTGTCTTTGAGATGAATTACACTTACCTCAGTTTCCTCATCAGATTCTCTAATGGCCATAAGTGCTTGTTCATCCCCATCATCATCATCATCATCTAGGTTTTCTCCCCAAGCAGCGACCATAGCCTTGGTTTATGCTTTGTTTTTTTTTGGGGGTTAAACCTGTTCCTTCTTCCAGTTCCTTTGTTCATCTCTTTCCTTCTTCCATTCAATTTCCCATTTATGGTAGTTCTTGATGTGGTGATCATTTTTCCCACGCTTGTAGCATCGTTCATTGATTTTCTTTTTTCAGGAACCTTTGGCTTACTGTAGCTTCCACTTCTTGAAGGACCATATCCTCTCCTTAGGTACTTCTTGAAGTCCTTTGTGATCATATCCATTTCATCATCTTCTAGATAAGATTATTCAGTGATTATATGAGTGCCAGACTCCTTTCCTTCTTAGGTACATCCATCTTCATGGTTTGTCTCCTAAGTTAATAAGCAATAAGATTTCCAATTAACTCATCCAATGGGAGAATGGCAATGTTCTTTGATTCCTGAATGACAGTAATTTTGCTCTCCCAAGTAACAAGCAGAACCCTTGTCAAAATCTTCTCAACTCTATCTTCTTCAGGAATAATCATTCCAAGAGACTTTAGTTCATTTGTCAATGTATTGAACCTTGTGTACATCTCTTGAATGGTTTCCCCTTCCTTCATGGTAAAGTTCTCATATTAAAAATACAGTAGAGTTCCTTTGGACCTCTTCACTTGAGGTGTTCCTTCATGGGCCACTTGCATAGTGTCCCAAATTTCCTTAATAGTGGTAAAACTTTAGATTCTACTGTACTCATCTAGACCAAGTCCACAAACAAGCCATTTCTTAGATTTAGCATTCTTCTCCCATTTTCTCAAGTCCTCAAGAGTGCAGTCAGCTCTTGTCTTTGGCACATCTACTCCTTCAGTATTTTTCTTTAGGGTAACCAGTGGACCATCGATGACAATTCCCCATAGCTCATAGTATTCTCCTATAATGTGATCTCTCATCCTGTTTTTTCACCAGGAGTATTACTGACCGTTGAAGAGTGGTGGCCTAGCAGTGGATTGCCCTTCCCAGTTTCCAGGTGGTGCACTAATATTGATCTTCTCCTAAGGTGTTAGCCTCTTCAAGGATAACCTGCTCTGATACCAATTGATATTTTAACTTTAATACCACACAAGAGGGGTGGTGATTTGTGTGGTGTTCAATTTTTTGTGTGCACTAATTATAGAATGGCCCGGTTCTTCTAAGTGTTCCTTAACCTACTGTTGCTAAAATAGTACATGCGGAAAGTAAATAACACAAGTATTGTTACATGAAAAATACCTGGCTCAAAAGGTGAAAAACCACGACCTACTACTCAGTAGGATTTTCCCCAGCACTTCACTAAATCACTGAGCCAAAACAATATTTACAAAACACTTTGTAAATCTAAGGATTAACTCGAATCCCGTTGTAGCAACTAACCTCTAAATGTTGCGACAACTTTAAGTTAACTCTAACTTGAATACCCAGAGTACTATTACAAGTGCCTCTAGACAAAGCTGAAATGTACAATTTGAAAATCACCTACTACAATTGAACTAGAATAAAAGACAGACACTTAGAACTGGTTCTTCTATCTGGTTCGTGTAGCTTCAGGTTCGCACACTTTGAATCACACAAGAATAGCTTGCAAAATGCCTTGCTATTTTGCTCTCAACTCGCGTTTAACTTATGCTTTTGTGCGTCCTGTAGAAAGAGAACATCCTGCAATATATGGAGTTAGTAAATCAAGAAACAACTAGAGTCCTAATGCTACACTTCCTTGGTGGAAGAGTTCTAGTTGTTCTCAACTTCTAACTCCTCTCTTATCTTGGATAGTGTTCTCTTTGAGTAAGGAATCCTTCTCCTTATCAATTATACAACCTTTTCGATCAGGAGATATCAAATATATCAAGTTTAGCTTATCTCCTTCACGTGCATACCTTATGCTCGAATATGCCCGTGTCTGTGTCACAGGGAAAAGACCTGGTTCATGCCTGAACTTCCTTTGTCAATCTTCAAAACAAACTTCACTTGTGCCAACAAATTCCCCTTTTTTTGATGATGACAAACTCGCTTTTTGTAAGCTTAAGCCCTCTTTTAACTCATTTCAACATCAACACAATGTTAGAATATTTTACCTTATGAAAAAATAGGGGCAAAAATGAGGGAGCATTGGAGCCACATTTCGGCAAAAATGGCTCCATTATGAAAAAATGGGGGAGGGTTGGAGATGCGCTAAGTCCATAAGTTCTAAGATAAAAACAGTTTGAAAATAGTGCTAACGAATTTAACATGTACTTGATATAAAGTAAGGAGTATTTAGACCCAATCAAAAGATAAAATATCCCTATTAAAAAGTATTTTTATTTTTCAAGGCTCGAACACGGTATACTAAAAAATAAAAGTGTATTCTCTTAATAGCTTAAGGTTTTAGATGAGATAATCAGACTCTTCAACATAGAGTCCAAGAAAACAGAGGTTCTAGATTCAAATATCAACGCTGTCAAATATGAAAACACATTCACGTGCGTGACTAATGAAAAAGAATTAGGCTCACGTGAAGGATCGAGCATGTTTGAAAAAATAATTAAGAAAATAAAAGTGCATCATCTCTAATAAGTAATTTAATTTTTTTACATAAAACGATCAGATGATTTTTAACTTATTATGAAAAAATCCCGATCATCTCATTAGTACTACACGTTTGCGGTCTTCAAAGATGATAAACTTGGACATGCCATATATTTAGGTCATGAAATTCGAAGACCATTATAGCATGAAATAAGTGAAATTGGAACTTCTAACTTTATGAGTTCTAAATTTTAAATGACGCTTAAGTGCTAATATTTATGTTCTAAATTTAGTATATGTCTTAACATAAATAAAATTGATAAAATTACTGCTATGTGATCAGGAGATCACGAGTTCAAGCCGTGGAAACAATCTCTTGCAGAAGTACATAATAAAATTACGTACAATAAAATCTTGTGGTCTAACTCTTCCCCGAATTCCGCGAATAGTGAAAATTAAGTGTACCGAACTGTCCTTTTAATATAAATAAGCAAAAACTACTGGGTTCTGCCTCCGTTACTAGAGTAGCTAGTCCTCATTTAAAAATCCAAGTGTCATTATTAAAAGCACAAATTCTTCGATGGTGGGCTCTCCTGCCACTTTTCTATATACATATGATGAGAGTATTCAGAAGAGAAGGGGTCGGATACTGTGTGTCTTGTCTGGGGTTGAGAGTGACTTGAGCATCTGCATACACTTACAAATCATGGCACTGAAAAACATGGCATTTTTATGAGCATTTAAAACTGGAATAGTACCTTTGAAAAGGACAGTTGAGCAATATGTAAAAAAACATTACTTTTAATCCTATTTTCCAGCCTTTTCTTATAGTCATTGGTCCACCAATTGGACCCTATAGAAATTATACTTTCTTTTGTTTGTTATTAGGTGTTTAATATCCGCACTGAAGTTCGGCCAAATTCAAAGTCGTGCTGAAAAGATTACCATTGGGTGGTAACACGTTTTCTAATTAATAAATATAGCTTTATACTCTGAGTTCGGATTTGAAACATGTAATTAAGAATAAATAAATACTTATTAGTTCATCACAATCCTAGTTGATCTCAGAGGCCGGACCAATGTTAGGAGTTTCCGTTTATCCAATAGAATCTTCGTAATATTGATCATGTCGAGTGTTACAATTTATTCGATTGATAGGTCCAATCGATTCATAGCCTCTCGAACACAACTCATATTCATGTAAGAATTAGTGATTGAGGATCCATACAACGTTTTATAAAATATTGTGATATTGATCCCAAAAAAACGGTAGGTATAGTTAGACCGTGAACAGCACAGCTGCTTTGGCTTCATATTCATATATAACATGAAAATAGACTTTCTTGAAAACATAGCTTTAATCCTATTTCCAGCCTTTTTGTTGTAATCATTGGTCCACCACGCAGAATCATAACAACATACGTGGCTTCATATTCTTTTACATATTGCAATCGACTTTCTGGATATTGTTGGGTTAATAATTAGGTGTTGAGGGTGAAATTGGATAATTTCCATCTTTGGTAAATTTCCATCCCATCGTGAAATCGGGCGGCCCAATATACAAGGCATCTCGTATTTATAAAGGATTTAAAGAAAAGGTATATTTTAAGAGGTGTGATGTAGGCGACCTGCTTAATATAAGTATTAGTAGCGCATCTCAAGGGGTGTGATGTAGACGATTTACTTCATATAAGCATTAGTAGCGCATCCCAAGGAGTGTGATGTAAAAATACAATCTTAATGTAAGCATTAGTGACCAGAGGCAGATCTAGTATTTCGAGAATATGGGTGCACCACTAAAAAAGGAGGGGAAGTAACCTTTATGAAGCATGTGTGCCAATACATAATACTGGACAAATTCTAAAAAATACGTACATAAAATATTTAATTTGGCGGAAGGATCATGGGTTCACGTGTCCCATATTGTAGGTTATAAATATGTCCATGTTAGTGACTGCTTTCACAACTCGAACCCATAAACTATAGGTCACATGAAAATTAACTTTACTATTGCTCCAAAGGTCTTCATCATCAAACCAAAGTGTCAAAAACGGATTTAAACAGTATGGAGCTCAAAGTTGAGGCGGATCTAGAGCAGGTTCAAGTGATCGGACACACTGCCTTTAACTTGATCCATAAGTATATTTACACAAAAATTGCGATGATTCTGAACACATTACATTCTAAATTCATTGAACTTAAAATTATCTTATGCTCACCATAATTCACTTATAACGATTGGATTCATGTCTCATAGCTAAAAAGTGATAGCTAAAGGCCAGATTTTCTTATAGTGTGTAGGCTAAAATTTAGCAAATAATTTCTGATTTGGTGCTCGACGATCAATTTGTTTTAGCCAAAAAGATCAAATTTTCTGTTTTATCTTTGCATCCCACTTGTGTAAGGTAAATTATCTAACAACTTGTTTGGATGGTTGGTACATTATGTTTCGTAATGTATCATAACGTATTGTATATTGTGTTGTATCGTTTGATGAATGTAGTGTTTGGATAGATTGTGTCGTTTGCTATCGTTACATGATATCACGCACCAACAATATGAAGACTAAACTTGCAATATGATAAAGAAAATTGTGATACGGGGTAAAATTATATAAAAAGGTAGGGTAAATGATAAAATAAAATTATTTAATAACAATAAAGGGTGAGATTGAGAGAAAAAGATAAAGTAACGATGCGACCACACCAAATCAGTCGTTACATAAAAAGACTCATTTCATGGTTACGTAACGACGGATTTAACGATACAATACAATAATATTTAAGTAACAATCAAAATCGTATTTAAAGTAACAATACAATACAATACAGTAGGTAACAACCAACCCAAACAATTTATATATAATCTAGGATTTTTATACCTAGCATGATAAATCTCCAAATTTGACAAAGAAATTTAAGCAGTTTTATAACAGTTTAATCTGATAAACTATTGACAAAAGAAAAAACAAAGGAAAAAGAGGAACAAACAACAAGTATTTTCCAAGGCTTAATATATGAGCGGTGTAAATAGCTTTATACAATGTATTAAGTAGTAAGTTATTATTCTATTTTTCAGGTTATATCGTATTATGCTTGATATAAAAAGTTACCTGTCGTTATATGTCAATTTTAATCCGACAGTGTAAAATAACATAAAAAGATATCATAAGAAGTGAAATATTTAATGAAGAGCAAGACAAGATTTATAGAGTAATAAAACCATTTAATTATATTTAGGGTTACAACAAAAGATAGTTAACCTTGTACACACCATAATTAACATGTCCAAATTAAAAATCTCACATGCAAAAAGTAATTACTTCTACTATATACTGTTAAAGTTTTTTACCTTCTGTAAATGGAAGATGACAAATAATTAGTCAAAGGTGGGAAAACGTCTCTACAAACTGCAGCCTCTTTTGACACTGTTTGGAACTGTTTACTATTACAAGAGGTGCATGTTATTATCTTCACATGTGACTGTGAGCCAACAATCTTCATTTCTGCACAGTCTTTTAGGAGCTGAGCAGTACTGTATTCAGCTAATAATTGTTGTCTAATTTCCCTTGCTTTTGCCATTTCTAGGTTTGCCAATTCAATCAAACACTTTGCTTCTTGTCTCTTCTCTGCAGCCATTGCCTTTTCTTCCATTGCTATTTTCAGCATTTCTTTTGCTTCACTTTTTAGTTTTGATACTTGTATTCTTGTGTCTTCTATGATCAAAGCTGCTGCTTTCTCATTGTGTTGGACTTGGTAATAATAATTACTATCACTTTGACCACCAAATGACAAATCTAATTGTGGGGTGTGCTCATTTTCCAAGAAAGTAGAATAGTTATATGTGTTTTGGTTATAATTGGAACAAGTGAAAAGCTCAAGTTCAAGATTAGGGTGATCAGTAGTATTCTTAGGCATTCTTGAATTTGAGTAGTTTGAAAAAAATTGAGCTGGCTTTGGTTTTTGCACATCACATTCTTTACTAGTAGTTGTACCCTGTGCTTTGCATGAATCTTGATGTTCAATAAACGTTTCAACTCTGAAACAAGCAATTAAAATAATGGGAATAAAAAACCAAGATTAAAAATGGGGTAGAAATTAAATTGTACCCCTGAATATGTTAAAAAAGAGCACACTGAATATGTAGTACCTTACAAGACAATCATTAGTTTTAAGACAAAGTATTTTACCAATTCAACTGACATGGCAATCCCATCTTGATCTATGTGTATAATATGTATTCTTAAATTGAGTTTAATTAGCATACACTATACACTGGCAGCATAAATTTTAATTAATAATATTTTTTTTACACTATCAACAAACTACAAGTAACATTTCACAAAAGTGAGATTAATACCCTAATAATAATTATATGCTACGGCATGTTAAAATCCACTACTAAAAAGTGCAATTACACTGCATAAGCTTTCTTTATGCACGAGGTCACAAGAAGACACATTAGGTCCTGTGTATCCAATCTTATCTTGTATTTTTTGTAATAAATTGTTTTCGCGGCTTGACCTCGTGAACTCCTTATTACACGATAACTTTTATTGTTATGTCAAGACTCTTCTTCGTCAAAATAGTGTAATTTTTTTTGCAGTGCATATAGATTAAATTCTATTCTTTATCTTCTTTTTTAGAGAAAAACTGGATAAAAGAAGATGATGAACCTGGAGAAAACTCGACCACAGTCACAAGAATGGCCTCTGGTACCACAAGTTTTGATGTGAGCTTTATAATCTGATTGAACAGCATAACCTTTAGAGCATTTCAGACAAACCCATTGTTTGTAATTGCTATGTTTCCTTCTGAAATGTTTTTTGATTCCCACAAGGTCTCCTAGTGCATGGCTAGGATCATGGTGCACACAACTTGGCTCTGGGCACACATATACTCTCTTCTTTACTTGCTCCATCTCATTCTTCTCTTCTTCCTTCAACATAAATTATACCCTTTATAATCACTTAAAATTTTAATTGAGATGATCACATAATTTAATATAATATCGAAGTAAACATGGAATCGTGGATTCAATTCTATAGGCACATATTATCAAAAGAATCTATGTGTTTAAGTCAAAAAGTTTGATCAAGGGAACTAAGGGGCGAAAGGGGTTCATCTGAACCTCCCTAGGTTCACCGAAGTATCCTCTCTAGATATAAGGTCAAAAAATTAGGTTGTACGTAAGAGAGAGTTGTTCTATCTAATAGTTTAAATTTTTCGATAGATTAAATGGCCACACATGAATCTTATATGGTCAAACATTCTATAACATTCTCATTTATTCTGATATTTTTTGGTTACTAGGTTTTAAAAAAAACTTAAATTTTTTAGTGAATGTTTGTTATGTAAGAATATTGTTATAGAGAGGTGTGACTGTACCTTCTTCTTCAACTTCCATGGAACCTTATGGCGGCGGCGGTGCATCTGAAGATTCTGTTCTCTTTGAAAGCTAAGGTTACAGATTTCACAAATGTAACGATCGGATTCCATTAGCATCTCAGCTGTGAGATACACAACTTGTGCATCAGGATCTGTAAAAACAATTATAAACACAAGCATCATGCTCAGTAATGCTTTTGAGTCGACGGATAGGGTTAGATATATATTTCAGAATTTAATCACTCCTAAATTTTGAATCTGCCAAACTTATTTTAAAGTTATAACAGATACCACAAGAGCTAAGAAAAAGAAAGATTATGTATATATGTATGTAGAAAAAGTAAAGAAAATTCTACTAAGTAATTAATTAACCTGGAGTACCAGCAGGTCTTCTTTTTCTTTTGATAATGAAACCATTTTCTGGGGAAGAAAATGGTTCAGAATGAGAAGGAGCTGGAAACAAGAAAGAGTGGCTGGCCAGCATGGGTTACTGTTGAACTGAGATATTCAACTAATTTTTGTGATGTTGCTTTTTGGGTTCTTAACTTTTCGTTTTGGATAGAGGAGGAGAACGATTTTTATATATATATATATATATATATATATATATATATATATATATATATATAGTACTCCAGTATGCTTCCGATTATTTTTTTCCTTTTTAAAACATAGGAAAAAAGATTATTTTATACCATCAACATAATTTAAAATGTTATAACAGTTTACTTATTATTTATTCTATATATAATTCAATCAATGTTACACACTATGTGAACTTATTAC
The DNA here is from genome assembly GCA_005239525.1 of Nicotiana knightiana. Classification (NCBI taxonomy): domain Eukaryota; kingdom Viridiplantae; phylum Streptophyta; class Magnoliopsida; order Solanales; family Solanaceae; genus Nicotiana; species Nicotiana knightiana. The sequence continues at coordinate 33,115 of ML416678.1, read as the reverse complement.
TATTGGAGAGTCAAACAGAATTTTCTTTTACCATATTTTTTTGTAAATACTTTTAAATATTTTGAATTGTTAACTACTCCTTATAGTACTTTGGATATATATTCTAAGTATATAAACTTTATTCCAAAAGTATTAAAAATTTACATAAGTTTTCTCACATCATCATTGAATAAAATTTAAACTCTACTTATAAAAGTAATCATAATTAAACTTTACAATAAGTATTACTCCATATATTTCAATTTTATATGTCTTACTTTCCTTTGTAGTTTCTTCCAAAAAGAATGTTTTTTTCTATATTTAGTAATTCTTTTAAATTAAACTTTCCTATTATGACTTGTAATTGTTAGTCTGTTAGTTAATCGTTAGCTAGCAGTAATTGTTAGCTTAGTCAAGATGACGTGGCATCGTCTTATTGATTAAGTTAATTAGTTAGTGTGAGTCCTATATATAACGACCTTGCACATTACTTAATGGAATAATAGCTTTCATTTTGTCTCTGAAATGCTCTCCTCTTCTCTTCTCTAGTAATTTCCTCCATTGAAGGACTTCTCGAGCTTGAAGCTTCAAGTGCAGATTAGCACTGATTTTAGCATGGTATCAGAACGGGAGATACTGAAAGATTAATTAGTGTGATTTGCAGCTTCCTCGAATTTATCAATTCCTCAATTACCGTGTGATTTTGAATATGAGCTCTTCAATGGCAGAATCAACAGTTCCTTATACGCACTATTCCTTGGTCCATCGGACACTCCCAACTTTGTTCTAATCCCTGTGAAGCTCACAAGATCTGAGAATTATGGGCTGTGGAGAAGGACGATGAAGATCGCGCTATTAGGGAAGAGAAAGCTAGGGTTTGTGGCTGGCACTTGCACAAACGAGTCGTGTGCGGCAGAGTTGCATGAACAATGGGAAACATGTAATGCAATTGTTCTCTCGAGGCTCATGAACACAATATCAACATAACTCCTCAGTGGGATTGCGTATGCCTTAGCTGCTTATTTGGTCTGGGAGATCTAAGATAACGATTTGATAAGGTTAATTGTATGAGGATTTTCCAAATTCACAGAGCTATTGCTACTCTATCTTAAGTTACACATTCAGTCTTTACTTACTTCACTAAATTGGAAGGCTTGTGGAATAAGTATGATGCCTTGGTACCTGACCTTAATTCGAGAGAGTATGATGACACCTTTAACAACATAGGTTATTACAATTCCTCAGTGGCTTGAATGACTCTTATGATCAATCTAGGAGACAAATTTTGTTGAAAATCCAATGTGCCATCTCTTAATAAGGCATATGCTATGGTAATTGAAGACGAGTCTCAACATTCCTCTTCTAGTATGAGCTTTTAAGTGAAAAAAGTGATCTAATGGCCATGCAAGTTGGCAGAGGTCAAGTTTACAGGGGAAAGAAACCTTTTATACAATGTGAGCATTGGGGACTTAGAGCTCACACAAAGAAAAATTGCTATAAGATCATTGGATATCCTGAAGATTTTAAAGAAAAGAAGAAGTTTAGTAACAACAACATTTGTGGACAATTGTGTAGTAATGCCACTTTGGAGGACATTTTGGAACACAACAATCTATCAGTGATGTGAATAATATTTGTAGAAGTGCTGATGTTCAGTCCCAAAGTTCTTCAGCTACTGACTTACAGACTACTCTAGCTGTAAAAGGACTTTATTTTGTTGAGGAGCTATACAAATAGATCCTAGGACTACTGATCAAAGACACCACTGATAGACAAGCTAATATGCCAGGTATTGCTACTTGCTTGATGACTAGTAGTTTTACAAATGAATGAATAATTGATTCTGGTGCTACCTATCACATAGTAGCAACTGAAAACTTATTGAAAGATGGAGTCCATGCTAGGAAGGTTTCTAAGGATAAAGTATATCTACCCACAGGAAATAAGTTTACAGTTTCATGTGTTGGTGAATCTTGCATGTTTGGAACTGAGTCCATAAGCAATGTGTTGTTTATACCTGACTTCATTCAGTTTGTTATTAGTGTCCGTGTTAACCAGGGAACTCTCATGTTCAGTTAATTTCTTCCCTGACTTTATTTTATTTCAGGACCTCTACAGGTAGGGTGAAGGGGATTATTAAGGAGAATGTTGGATTGTACATATTAAAAGAAGCAATTGACAGAAACAAGATCAAAACACATCAGTTAACTGCTGCAGTGACTGGAGAAGACTGCAAACTATGGCATATGAGGCTTGGACATCCTTCACCCACTGCTATGAAGAACATGAATTTCAAAAGTGTTGTAAATAGCGAATAGTTGAATAAGTGTCATGTCTACCCACTAGCTAAGCAAACTAGGCTAGTGTTTCCTACTAGAAACTCCAGAACTGATTCTCTTTTTTCTTTTGTTCATATGGACCTTTGGGGCCCTTAAAATGTTGCCACTTTTGATAAGAAAAGTTATTTCTTGACTATTGTGGATGGTTTCAGTCTAGACACATGGATTCATTTATTACAGCTTAAATCAGAAGTCATTGTTGCTATTAAAAACTTTCTTTTGATGATAAAAAATTAGTTTGGAACTACGGTAAAGATAATAAAATCTGATAATGGAACATAATTTTTTAATTCTCAGTGTAATGCACTCTTGCAAATTTGGTGTGATACATCAGAGTAGTTGCACATACACTCCACAATAGAATGATGTTGTGGAAAGGAAGCATATGCATATATTAGAGATAGCAAGAGCTTTAACATTTCAGTCCAAAATGCCTATTAGGTACTGGGGCATCTGTGTCACCATTGTTGTGTACTTGATCAATAGGCTACCATCTGTAGCCATCAAAGGAAAGAGTCCTTATGATATGATATACTCTAAACCTTCATCTCTGAATCAGTTGAGAGTAATAGAATATTTATGTTATGCAACTATTGTAACTAAGGGTGATAAGTTTGTTGCAAGGGCTAGACATGCAGTTCTTATGGGTTTCTAAGAGATAGAAATGCTATATGTTATTGGAATACGATAGCAAGCAACTCTTTGTAATGGGGATGTAATTTTCAAGGAATCGAAATTTTCTTTTGCTGCAAATTTGGACACTGATCATTCCTGGATTCCTGACATGCCTGATCTAAATATACACGATCAGGAGCTACAGAAAATCATACAAATATTAATATACATGATTTAACTGATGACTTTTAGTCTGAGAACCAGTCATTGAAGGTGCTAGGTAGGAACAAGTCACAACATCGCAAGAAGAGGAAACATTACAAGAAGTTCCTACACATGAAAATACCACACAAACAATAGAGACAACAACACCGCCGGCACATTTCAAAAGGTCTATTAGAGAATCCAAAGAGCCTATTTAGATGAAAGATTATATAGCGCCAAACAAAGCTTTCAGCAAATATCCTTTGGCAAATTACCTTTCATATGATAATGTTACTCTAACTTACTACAACTAATGTCCAAATTTTCCACCTTGGTAGAACCACAGACCTTCAAGCAAGCAACCAAAGATGCTAGGTGGATTCTAGCTATGCAGCAAGAAATTCAAGCTCTAGAGGATAATCACACCTAGAAGTTTGTTGATCTACCAAGAAGAAAGAATATTGTGGGCTTAAAGTGGGTAAATGATAAGTAAGAATTTTGACCGCTTATTTGCTCTCTTTTACGTGTGTTTTAGCTCGAAAATGCTTAAAGGTATCCCCGAGAACTAATGAAATGAGCTTTCTTGCAGGAATATTGAACAACGAGCCAAAAAAGTGAAAATAAACTCAAAAAGGAGTCGAAATTGGACAAAGACCAAAACAGGTTAAAAGTGATTATAGTGCGGACCACACAATACTGTATGCGGCCGCAAACAATGAAGGAACCCTGTCAAAATCAGCTTCAGAGTATGCGGATCGCATCCTCTACAAGGGCATTTTTGTTAGATATTTTTACCTTAGTATAAATATGACTTTTTGTCATTTTAGGTTATGTTTAGTTTGAGAGGAGCACATGTGCCGTTTTTCTTTACTGCTTTAAGTAATTTTGTACTAGATTTGTCTTCAAACATTATATTTTCATCCCATAATTAATTATTATGGATTCTATCTTTATTTCTTCTTTAATTTCTGCATTTTTCATGAGTAGCTAAATTTCTAGCTAGGGTTGTGACCCAACCCTAGTGATAGTATTTAATAGGTGATTAAATTATGGCTTGTTTGTGATTGTGTTGGTGATATTTAGCCTAGTTCTTGCTAGAATTCATGAATTAATGGTTACAAACATTGATTCATGCCTTATTGACTTAGTATCTACTTGAGAAAGAGAGACCAAGTCTAGGAAAACTTGGCTAACAAGAAATTGAGGTGAACTCAAGAAATTGATAGTTCCAATTAAAGGGTTGAATCTAGAGATAGTAAGACCCGACTTGAGCATTTATCACTTGTTTTGTGCAATACCCATTTGGACTTGAGAAAGTCAAATTGGGCAAAATCACTCAAACTACCGAGATGTATAGAGTGAGTATTAATTCAAGAAATTTATTGATATAATGAAGATTTTATCCATAAATGTGCCGTTGGTTGAAGCCTTAAAATAAATGCCGGGATATGCCAAGTTCATGAAGGATTTGGTAACAAATAAGAGATCAATGAATTGTGAAACGATCAAAATGACACATCAAGTGAGTGCTATTGTGCACTCCATGGCTCCCCCCCGACGCCTTCACAATCGCGTGCACTATTGGGAGCGCCGATTTTGCCAAAGATTTATGTGATTTAGGGTCAAGCATTAACTTGATGCCCTACTCTGTGTTAAAAAAATTGGGGATTGGGCAACCAAGACCCACATTGATGAGACTATAAATGGCGGATCGGACCATGAAAAGTCCATTGGGGATAATTGATGATGTGTTAGTTCGGGTCGACAAGTTCATCCTTCCAGCGGACTTTGTGATCCTTGATTGTGAGGTTGACTACGAGGTGCCTATTATCCGTGTGGGTGACAAAAAAGTTGTGTTCCATGTATGCAAATCAATGAGGCAACCAAATAGCACCGAACTTTGTTCGTTCGTGGATTTAGTGACCGAAGTAATTGTTGATGACACAAGTGCTGTGATGAATGTTTAGGACACCTTGGAATCTGTGTTGCTTAATCATGATGAGGATGAGAAGGAAGGTTTTGTAGAATGTGTCAATGCTTTGCAAGGAATGGGTCATATACTTATGAGCCCAGAAAATTGTCCTTAGACCTTGAGAATCGGAAGACTCCTCCAACAAAGCTCTCAATCAATGAGCCTCTCACCCTGGAATTAAAGCCTCTGAATTCACACCTTAGGTATGAGTTTCTTAGCCCTTGTTCCAATTTACCTGTTATTCTTTCCTCGTGCTTAACTAACGTGCATGTAGACTCTACCTTGGCAGTGCTCAAAAGGAGGAAAAGAGAGATGCGAATATTCGGGGTATAAGCCTCACCTTTTGCATGCACAAAACTATTTTGGAGGAGGATGCCAAACCCTCCCTAGAACATCAAAGGTGATTGATGAAGCTATACAAGAAGTAGTTAGAAGGAGATCATCAAATGGTTGGATGTTGGGGTTGTTTACCTCATTTCTGGTAGCTCGTAGACCTCTCAGGTACAATGTATCCCAAAGAAAGGGGGCATGGCTGTGATAACAAATGATAAAAATGAATTGATCCCCACAAGAACTGTCACCGGGTGGAGAGTGTGCATGGACTATAGGAAGCTCAATAAAGTCACTCGGAAAGATCATTTTCCGCTTCCATTTCTTGATCAAATGTTGGATAGGTTGTCCAGACGTGCTTTTTATTGCTTCCTTGATGGATACTCCGGCTACAATCAGAAGACCACTTTCACTTGTCCCTATGGCACTTTCGCATTCTCGTGGATGCCATTTGGGTTATGGAATGCACCGGCGACTTTTCAACGGTGTATGATGGCCATCTTCACCGATATAGTGGAGGACTTTCTTGAGGTTTTCATGGACGATTTTTCTGTGGTGGTGAATTCTTTTGAAGAGTTCTTGGACAACTTGGACAAGGTATTGGCACGATGTGATGAAACTAACTTGGTTTTGAATTGGGAGAAGTGTCACTGTATGGCCGAGAAAGGCATTGTCCTCAATCACAAGATTTCAAAGAATGGTATTGAAGTTTATAAAGCCAAAATTGAAGTGATATCCAAACTCCCTCCCCTACTTCCGTGAAGGGGGTGAGGAGCTTTCTAGGTCATTCGGGGTTTTACCGCCGATTCATCAAGGACTTCTCTAAGGTGGTAAACCCCTTGTGCAAACTTTTGGAGAAGGATGCCAAGTTCCATTCAATGAAGATTGTATGAAGTCATTTGAATTGCTCAAGTATAAGTTGACTACTACTCCTATTATCACCACACAAAATTGGAGCTTACCTTTTGAGCTCATGTGTGATGCAAGTGATGTGACAGTTGGAACGGTATTGGGGCAACGTATCAACAAGATCTTCCATCGGGTCTACCATGATAGTAAGACCATGAATGAGGCCCAAGTCAACTATAAGGTGACATAAAAAGAGGTCCTTACTATTGTCTTTTCTATGGAGAAGTTCCGTCCGTACTTGATGGCTACAAAGGTGATTGTTCACACCAACCATGTGGCGCTTCAACATTTGTTGAGCAATAAAGATTCTAAGGCAAGATTGATGCGGTGGGTTCTTCTTTTACAAGAGTTTGATCTTGACATTCAAGACTGCAAGGGGAGTGAAAACCAAGTGGCGGACCACTTGTCCCAATTGGAGGAGGAAGGAAGCCACATGATGGCCTTGAGATTAATGATTCATTTCCCGATGAACAAATCCTATCCATTTATATGACCGGGATGCCATGGTTCGCCGACTTGGACAATTATCTTGTGAGTGGAATTGTACGGAATGAGTTCTCTTCAAACCAAAGGAAAAATCTCAAGCGTGACTACCTTGATTACTATTGGGATGAGCCTTATCTCTTCCGAATCTATATCGATGGTGTTATCCGGAGATGTGTGCCGGAAGAAGAACAATTGGGAATTCTTGAGGCTTGCCACTCTTCACCATATCGTAGTCACCATGGTGGAGAGAGAACGGCTACAAAGGTATTAAGTTGTGGATTCTATTAGCCTACTCTTTACAAGGACACTAGCGATCTCGCCAAGCATTGTGATGAATGTCAAAGGGCCGGTGGGATTTCCAAGAAAAATGAGATGCCCCTCACCACCATCTTGGAGATTGACATTTTTGATGTGTGGGGCATTGATTTTATGGGTCCGTTCGTGAGTTCATATGGGAACACCTATATATTGGTAGTTGTGGATTACGTGTCGAAGTGGGTTGAAGCCGTGGCTTTGCCTAACAATGAAGCTCGGAGTGTGGTAGCATTCTTGAAGAAGAACATATTCACAAGGTTTGGTACTCCAAGGGTCATTATTAGTGATGGGGGATCGCACTTTTGCAACAAAGCTTTTGATACTTTACTCTCTAAGTATGGTGTCACTCACAAAGTGTCGACCCCATTATTATCCTCAAGTAAGTGGACAGGTTGAAGTCTCCGACCGGGAGATCAAGAGTGTTTTGTCAAAGACTGAGAATGCCAGCCGGACGAATTGGTCGAAAAAACTTGACGATGCTCTTTGGGCTTATAGGACAACTTACAAAACACCAATTGGTTTGTCTCTGTATCGGCTAGTGTTCGGGAAAGCTTATCACCTTCCGGTGGAACTTGAGCACAAGGTTATGTGGGCATTGAAAAAGCTTAATCTTGAATGGGATGTCGCCACCAACTTAAGGGTGGGACAATTGAATGAGCTTGATGAGTTCCGGTTCCCTGCATATTCAAGTTCGTCCTTATAGAAGGACAAAATGAAGTATCTCCATGACAAGTATATCCAGAATAAAGAATTTAAAAAGGCGATCTTGTGATATTGTTCAATTCTCAGTTGCAGATGTTTTCGGGAAAGTTGAAATCCATGTGGAGTGGCCCACTTGAAGTTGTACATGTGACACACTTTGGTGCTATAGATCTGAAAAATAAGAATGATGAGTTGTTTAGAGTCAATGGTCACCGGGTGAAACATTATCTTGGTAAGGTTGATGATGGACACGTTGTGGCGTTGCTTCATTTCAAGTGATTGATGGTAACTTGTGTTGTGTCGTGGCGTTAAATTAGGCGCTTCTTGGGAGGCAACCATGTTTCTTTTCATTTTCTTATTTTCTTATTTTTTAGATAGGTTTTGTATTGACCTAACTAGTTTTGAAGTGAATTGCAGGAATGAGTGTATATTGCAGGAAAAATCTAGAAATATTGGACAAGTATGGAATTCATACGGACTGCACCAAAAATATGCGGACCGCACAGAGGGTTCCGCGGCCGCACAACTGGGTACCCAAAAATGTCAACTCTCTGAAGTTGGTTTTGCAGAAAAAGGGCCATTATGCGGCTGCACTCAAAAGTTTGCGGACTGCACAGGGTTATGCGACCGCACTCATTTTTGTGCGGACCGCACAACATTGTTCACTCCAGGTAAGGAGTGCGAACAGCACTCAGAAATATGCAACCGCACTCAGGTAAGACATGAACCACCTTTGCTAGGGTATAAATAAGGCTTTTCACCACTATTCACACTTTACGCTCTCTGAACTTCCAAGCCCTCCTAAACACTGTGCAATCCTAAAAATTGTTCCAAAATTACACTCACTTCATCAAGCTAGATTCCTACTTGCATAACCAACTACTGGTATGTTCAATTCATGTAGATTTTTTTTCATTTTACTCAAATTTTATTTTTGATTTCTTTGAGTAGTTTAGTTAATTTTGGGCCTAAAAATGTCAAATGTGCTTAATTTGTGCTTCAAAATCATGTGGGTAGTTACATACATGCTCATTAGGGACTGGGTAGACCAATAACTGTGTTGTACACACCATGCTTAATATTTGAAAATTTGGCAAGAACCCCAACTTCAGTGCCGATACAATACAAATTGTGCGGCCGCAAACATTTTTTTGCGGTCCACATAACCAGCAAAAAGGGTTTTAGATGTGGTTGAACTGTGCGGACCGCACTCAAAATGTGGCGGTCCGCAGAAGAAGTGTGCGGCCGCATAAAAATGAGTGTGGTCCGCACTCTAAACTTCAGAGAGCCAATAATTTTAGTTTGGGACTTGTGCGGCCGCACTCAAAATTGTGCGATCCGCACTTCAAAAGTGTGCGGCCCGCACTAGGTAGTCTGCGGCCGCACTCAGATTTGTGCGGACCACACTGCCTCATTACTGACTGCTTGTCTGCAACTGTGCTTCAACTGTTTTCTTTCCTTTGAATTCAACTAACAAATGTAACTTGTATTGCAGAAAATGGTTAGATCCCGCGGCAGAGGTGATTCTTCAAAAGGGAGGGGTGAGCCCTTCAGGGGCCGAGGTCGAGGCAAGAGTAACCTACCACTGGGTATTCAGAAAACAATAAGCAAGAAAGCAACCGCAAACAGAGTACCTGACTCCTGGGACACTAGTGAATATGCCTCGTCTAGGGAAAATTTCGAGGGTTACTCTATGGAGGTCAAACCCGAACCTCAGTCCCAACCACCTCAACCCATTGGGAACTATCAACTGCGCGATGAGCCTACGGACGGATCCTCCGTCGATTCTGATGGGGGAAGCCAGGGTTCCGAGCCCTCTTCTTCACCTACCCTTCAGGCACCTATTGATATAGATTATGATGATGTAACATATGACGGTAGAGGGGGTGACACTCGTGTGGGTGGTCTTGAAAGGAAAAAGAAGAAGGAAATGTGGGAGGATAGATTCGTCAGCTTGACGACGTTCAACAGATTCAGGGAGTAGTGGCCAAAAAGGTCGCTCACACTGGAGCAACAATTCTTGATAAAGGATTAGGATATTCATAATCCAAATGTCCTTAGGAAATTCCAGGAACGAAAGGGGTGGAAATGGTTCAATCAACCGGTCTTTGATGCAAATAAGCATTTGGTTAGGGAGTTCTACGCCAACATAGCTCATATCAAGGCGAGAACAAAAGTGACAAAGTGAGGAATATGAAAGTTCGTTTTGATGCCCATACTTTGAATACTTATGTGGGTTTTGAGCAAGTGGAAACGGTCCAGTATTTGAAGAAGTTAGCTTTGGGTGAAGCAGCACGCCCTTGGCTAGCTTAGATTTTGGTGGCCCCAGGACCACCACCACCATGGATTATAGCAGTGCCTATTATCCGGGCCACCCTCAACTTCAAAGCTAAAGGGTGGAAAACTTTTTTGTGCAATAGAATTGATCCAAGCTTGAACTAGAACAACCTCCCACTTCCCCGAGCAGTCCTGGTGGCTTCTATTATGGTGGGTACTCGATCAATATGGGTGTTATCATGTCAACCGGAATCATATTGGCGGTCCATAAGAATTAAAAGTCCTACCCTTTTACGAACATCCTCACAGAGTACTTCAATGATGCAAAGGTGGAGCCAAGGCCATATGACACAAAGGTAAAAACTAAGAAGCCTTTTTCTTGGTATCACTTGCAGGGTGCGGACAACCCAAAGTTCAAAGGAACGGACACTACCACAGTTGGCCAGTCTGACGAGCCAGTTGTGGTAGGTTCAAAGGCTACTGCTGAGCCATCTTCAGCTCCCACGCCTACCACAGCAGCCGGTTCTTCCTCCGAGACAGCCGCCATGCCACCACCATCATCCTCCAGGATTCCAGTTCAGTTCCAGTGCCATCCTCATCCACATATCCTTTCATTGCGTTGCGAGTCTCCCAGACTTTGGCGAGCCTTAACAACTGGATGAAGACAGATAACTTCTAAAAGCTACCTGACATCTCCAGTACTATTACAGCACAGTCCTTTAGCAGTGCCACAAATTCCTCTGTCAGTGGAGGAAACTTTGAAGAAGATTCTGGACAACCAGCATACTATCATGGACAATCTGGTAGCTCATGGGGGTTCCATTGATGAGTTGGCCAAGCAAGTGAAGAAAATGAGAAAGTCCCTAGCTTCGAAGAAGACAGTGGAAAGTTTGAGACAACAGATGAAGAAGTTAGCAACAGTAGGTTACTTGCCCTTTGAGCTATTGATGGAGATAGGTCCATCAGTACGGCTGATCCATCAGCACCATCAGCGGAGGCACCATGAGTAGAGGCTAGCCAGTTTGATGAGCCAGATCTTGCTGCCCCCACTACTGAGGAGATGCTCCGGATGCTCTCCAACCTTGTGGTCTCTCAGCCCAGAGATGATGATATACAGCTAGAGGAAACCGAGGGTGGCGATGTTGCTAGTTACCCCGAGACCACATAGAGAGTTTTCTTTACTCTCTACCCTCTTATGTTTTGTTTTGCTAAGCATTGGGGACAATGCTTGCTCTTTTTCTGGGAGGGGGGGGGGGGGGGGGTGAGGGGTGGTCTATTTTGATATTTTGATGATTTGGATGACTGTCTATGACATTTGATTTCATTTTGCGCCTTTAATAACTTAAATACTCTTTTTCCTTTTTCTTTTATCTTTAATCTATCCCTAATTATGTATATAATCACCCCTCTTGTATATATTCATTTGTTTTACCTTTAGTAGTTTATTTCATAACTTCTTCGTTATGCTTTCCTAATAGTATAGCTTCTTAATTACTTTATTAGCTTCTTTTTGATTTGTTAACTTTTTCTTATGTTTTAACGAACAATAAGCATTTGGTTTTCTTAATGCCACGATTATTTACACAGTTGGGTCTTGTGTGAACCGGGTGGCTCTTCCCAATGGCGTGACAACCTTCTTAAGGGATTGAGTCAGTTTTTGATGTTTAGGTAAGAACAAGTAGTGTTAATGAATAAATAAAAGTTGAGCATGTTTCACTTGGCACCAACACACTTAACTACACACTTATGGTTAAAAATAAGTTTTTGTAAAGAAATAGCTCTAGTTAGTGACCTTGTGAATCGTGTGTTGACTTAGACAATCATCAGATGGTTTAGTTGAACCATAGAGATTTTCAGTCATGAATGCAGCAGTTGTGGGCCCTCTACTTCTTTCTCTTTAACAATTCGATTGTGTGAGAGGTGAGGTATTTTTCTACAAGTCCAAGTACCCCTTCGAATGGTCTAGAACTTTCCCCAAATGTGTTTCTAGGCAAAATTCTAAGTTATCTTGGCTTGAAGTGATTCCAGGTCCTCCTTGGCCCATTTTGAAACCTTCCATGGCCCACCAATGATATCATCCTTAGTAAACCCTTTTGAGCCTAAAGCCTTTCTATTAAATAACCACATTACAAGCCTTTAACCGTTTTATAGTGTCTCTCTCTTGGAACCCGACTTTTCTTTAGCACTCATGTGATTTAAATGGCAAAAACATAAGTTTGGGGGAGAGACGAGGAGTTTAAAGATGGTTTCAAGGCACACAAAGAAAAAAGAAATAAAAAAGAGAAAAAGGCAAAGAAAAAGTGAGAAGCATGGAGAAAGCAAAGAAAGAGATCGTGAATAACATGACAAACAAAGAGTGATGTCAAGTCTCTCTAATCCCCCTAAGGGAAAAGAAAATGACTCAAAGAGTCGGCAAAGTATGAGCCAACAAGAGAATATGAAGTGCTAAAGGAAAGATGAACTGATTCCAATCCAATATTACCTCCTTAATCCAAAAGCCTTCATTACATGCCAAAAAATCCCTACGTGATTTCAAGCCGAGCAAGCTTACATTAGTGGTGATCTACATGAGAGGCAAGCATATGGTACTTATATCCAGGCTTGTGACATTCTTTTGAGAGGATGAGCGAGTCTTCCTTGAGTCATTATTTTCAATTCTTCATTCGTGAACGAGATGAGCTTCTGGAGAGTATAGAAGGAGAATTTTGGAATCCACAATGACTTGCATGAAAGTGCGAGCTTCCTTGATGAACAAAGTCAACCCTTGATGCTCAAGTGTCACATTAAAGCCATTTGTGCTTCAAATTTCAAATCATAGGCTTGTTAATAATTCATGAGCGTGTGGGTAATTGTTGGTCCCAATTGATTTGTGTTTTAACTGAACTTAGGCCAGATGAAATATCCTTTTTCTAATGGATGTGGGAATTTCCTTAATTTCTTGAGGACAAGCAAAAGCTTAAGTTTGGGGGAGTTGATAAGTAGGAATTTTGACCGCTTATTTGCTTTCTTTTACTTGTGTTTTAGCTCAAAAATACATAAAGATATCCCCGAGAACTAATAAAATGAGCTTTCTTGTAGAAATATTGGGAAACGAGCCAAATAAGTGAAAATCAACTCAAAAAGGAGTCAAAATTAGACAAGGACCAAAACAGGGCAAAAATGCTTATAGTGCGGACCGCACAATACTGTGTGCGGCCGCAAACAATGAAGGACCCCTGTCAAAATTTGCTTCAGAGTATGCGAACCGCATAATTTTGGTGCGGCCGCAGAAGAGAGGTTCAGAGACTTGGATATTTTGAGCAATTGAAGTTGTCAGTCGCAGAAGTCAGTGTGCGGCCGCATTCACTAATATGCGGACTACAAAGGAAGAGATTCCGAGAACCTTGAAGTGAAGCTGTGCGGACCGCACGATTATTGTGCGGCCGCACTCAGAAATGTGTAGTCCGCAGAAGCAGGTCCAGATCCTAGCCCAAGTCAAGTGTGTGGCCGCACTCAGAAATGTGCGGTCCGCACAACTAAATGAAGTGCGGTCGCATCCTAATTTTATGTGACCGCAGAAGGCCCAGTTGACTAGTCAAGCTCAGAGTGCGGACCGCACTCAGAATTATGCGGCCACACAACATCCGCAGGGGCATTTTTGTCAGATATTTTCAGCTTAGTATAAATAGGACTTTTTGTAATTTTTAGGTTAAGTTTAGTTTGAGAGGATCACCTGTGCCATTTTTCTTTACTGCTTTAAGTAATTTTGTACTAGATTTGTCTTCAAACATTAGATTTTCATCCCATAATTAATTATTATGGATTCTATCTTTATTTCTTCTTTAATTTCTGTATTTTTCATGAGTAGCTAAATTTCTAGCTAGGGTTATGACCCAACCCTAGTGTGGGTATATAACGGGTGTTTAAATTAGGGATTGTTTGTGATTGGGTTAGTGATATTTAGCCTAGTTCTTGCTAGAATTCAAGAATTAATGATGGCCGAGTACGTTTTTTCCATNTCATACATACTTTCATAAGATAACTTTATAAGAAAAGAACAAAATGGACAACCTTAGTCGCTAGGAGTAGATTCGTTATGAAATAGCGTATCGTGTACGTTCGTTTCACTTTAGATCATGCCAAAAGAAAGAAGGAAGTGACTTAACATACCTTTGCAATCTTCTCTCCAATCATCAACAAAGCTCAATATGATCTTCTTACGTCTACAATGAGTAACCCGACTTCGTTGTCATCATATAAGCATTGTAACACTCATATTTCAAACCTAATATTCTACAAGAAAATGGACAGCACTTCCCCAATTCTTACTACATCCCATATATTACCAAAAGTCACCAAACAGGGTAAACGACAAAAATATAATTCATAATAAGCTCTCTGATTAGTTCAACAATCATTTTGAGCGGCAACCTCGATCGGAATCCATATAACCCATATCACCCCTGATAGACTTCTTAAATTAATTTAAGGACATAATTAATATGATAATGAAGTAATTCATCAATGATTCCATTCTTATACCATATATCTATAACAAAGGAAACAATCCAAACTCCAACTTTCTTCAATTCGCAACTTTATTCACTAGTTCATGTCTCCAACCATTTAACTTAATCAACATCAAGATAACCTTAAGCACCAGAAAAACACAATATACATACCTCCTATAGTAGCTTCAAGTTTAAATACAAGTTATATTTAGCTTACAACAACCCTCAATGGCAATACAACACCATAGAAGTGACTTAAGCTAATTCAAGTATTATCGTGTAGTTTATTATCTTAACAACTTAACAAACATACAGGAAAGCTTAAGTAAAATTAGTAGGCTGTTATAATCACCTTAAAAAGTATCAAAATCTTTAAATTTCAGCAAAACACAGCCCACGACTATCCTCAATGACAACACAACCTCAAAGAAGTGTTATTCTTAACTAGAACTAACTTTTGATGTTGAAATATGGTGTAATCCATTTGCAAGACTTGAAATAACCTAGGGTTGATATGAAAACCATGGTAGATTATTTTCATAAACCACTTAAAACAACCCCCTACACGAGCTGGAACCACCCAAAAATCAGCAACAACAAGAAACTTACTAGAGTGACGGGATTTCCGACACTTGCTTTGTGTTGTTTGCCCTTTGGTTGGGTCTTGGATCATGATAGAACCTTGAGAGATTATTTTAAGGTGTAAAGGGTCTGAAGATACTGAAAATAAACTAGTTAAAACGGGGGTTGAGGCGAATTATATATCAACATATCTAAACCGCCTATGTGGGTCCCATAGAGAGCTACTTGGCGCAGTCTCACTAAAACGCGAATATCTCTCTACTATGACGTCGTATAGATGAACGGTTTAACACGTTGAAAACTAGACTCATAGATACTCAATTTGGTTGGTAGATCATCCAATAATTACAAGTATATTGACATAAAACAGCAATTACATTTGACCTAAGTTTCAGCACAATTATGAATGTAACTTGTGAAGACCTTTGCCAACTTTTGTTCCACAACTTACTTGACTTCAAAACGTAGCAAAAGACTATCATAAAACAAAACTATCTTATATAATAACCTCTTTATCATGTAATGAACCATAGTCTCACCCTAAAGTACATGTTATAACATTCCAAACTCGTCGACTTACGACGAAACTTATTTTCTTCAATTGGTTTAGCTTCTAAGATTTCCAACCCTCTTGGTACTCGTTATTGAAGATATTAAATATTTGTAACCTCCAAGGTAACATGATTAACTTACTTTATATACTTTCAAATATAATCTTTTTCTCAGATTATGTCAATTGACTTACGACGTACTCTCACGTACGAAAACATGGGGTGTTGATACCACTTCTGTCATTACCCAACCTATGGGTCGCGACGTGCACCAGGTACCTTACTCAACCGAGTACCAACATAACATATCTTTATTATTATACTATCATGGGTAAATGGGCCAAAAGGGCCGTCATAAGATAACAAGAATAAAATATAAGTGCATACTAGACACAGGATTATATAGAAACTTACACATGTGACATACGGGCCTATAAGGCTGACATGATCATTTGTAAACTCAAAACATAGGCCGACAAGGCCATACAAGTATTAATATTCCTGACATATATCTACAAGCCTCTAAGACTACATAAATATCATATAGGTCGGGACAGGGCCCTGCCATACCAGTCAATACATATCCCAATCATACTGACCAAATAGGCAACTCCGGAGCAAGTGGAGTGCAACAACACCTTCCGCTGAGCTGATAGCCTACTAGGAGCACTGTCAACCTGTCTATCGGGACCTGCGGGCATGAAACGCAGTGTCCCCAGGCAAAAGGGACGTCAGTACGAATAAAGTACTGAGTATGTAAGGCAGAAAAGTATAAATAAGAATAGTAATGTAAAGAGAGATATAGGAGATACAACTTGTAGCCTCTGAGGGACTCTAAGATATAGTGACATGAAATGCTTGATACATATATATACATAATATTTTAAAAACATCCGCCTCTGTGGGTATCATCATCATCATATCGTACCCGGCCTCAAAGAGGACTCGGTAAAAACGTACTCGGCCATCATAAGGCTCGGTAGAATCGTGTCGACCACGTGGAGCTCGGTAAACCCAACTGATCAGTGGTTGCACAATAGGTGACATACCCGGCCGACTATAGCGCGGCTCGGTAGAGTAAAATAGACACTATATATAACGAATGTTATACTCGTGAAATCACGCTCTAAACCTTTTGGAGTGACGTAAGGTAGTTGCACATTCTATTAACATTATGGACATCATACCATGAATATGAGCTTCACTAGGACTCAAGGATCATACATACTTTCATAAGATAACTTTATAAGAAAAGAACAAAATGGACAACCTTAGTCGCTAGGAGTAGATTCGTTATGAAATAGCGTATCGTGTACGTTCGTTTCACTTTAGATCATGCCAAAAGAAAGAAGGAAGTGACTTAACATACCTTTGAAATCTTCTCTCCAATCGTCAACAAAGCTCAATATGATCTTCTTACGTCTACAATGAGTAACCCAACTTCGTCGTCATCATATAAGCATTGAAACTCTCATATTTCAAACCCCTTAAGAATGAAAAAAATCTTATCTTAAGGATAGAGAGCCCCCCGCCTGCCTTTTCAGATACGAGTGAGTGAGCGCTTTTTCTGCTATGAATGAATGACCTCTCCATTTATTTTCAAGCTTGCTCTTCAAACCGGCCTATCGCTCTCCTCTATGAAAAGGTTCTTCATAGAGGAGAGTGTTTTAAGGTGTAAAGGGTCTGAAGATACTGAAAATAAACGAGTTAAAACGGGGGTTGAGGCGAATTATATATCAACATATCCAAACCGCCTATGTGG
The DNA here is from genome assembly GCA_005239525.1 of Nicotiana knightiana. Taxonomy (NCBI): domain Eukaryota; kingdom Viridiplantae; phylum Streptophyta; class Magnoliopsida; order Solanales; family Solanaceae; genus Nicotiana; species Nicotiana knightiana. The sequence goes on along the minus strand of ML416678.1, from coordinate 15,602 downwards.
GTCCCATAGAGAGCTGCTTGGCGCAGTCTCACTAAAACGCGAATATCTCTCTACTCCGACGTCATATAGATGAACGGTTTAACGCGTTGAAAACTAGACTCATAGATATTCAATTTGGTTGGTAGATCATCCAATAATTACAAGTATATTGACATAAAACAGCAATTACATTTGACCTAAGTTTCAGCACAATTATGAATGTAACCTGTGAAGACCTTTGCCAACTTTTGTTCCACAACTTACTTGACTTCAAAACGTAGCACACGACTATCATAAAACAAAACTATCTTATATAATAACCTCTTTATCATGTAATGAACCATAGTCTCACCCTAAAGTACATGTTATAACATTCCAAACTCGTCGACTTACGACGAAACTTATTTTCTTCAATTGGTTTAGCTTCTAAGATTTCCAACCCTCTTGGTACTCGTTATTGAAGATATTAAATATTTGTAACCTCCAAGGTAACATGATTAACTTACTTTATATACTTTCAAATATAATCTTTTTCTCAGATTATGTCAATTGACTTACGACGTACTCTCACGTACGAAAACATGGGGTGTTGATACCACTTCTGTCATGACCCAACCTATGGGCCGCGACGGGCACCAGGTACCTTACTCAACCGAGTACCAACATAACATATCTTTATTATTATACTATCATGGGTAAATGGGCCAAAAGGGCCGTCATAAGATAACAAGAATAAAATATAAGTGCATACTAGACACAGGATGACCCAACATTATATAGAAACTTACACATGTGACATACGAGCCTATAAGGTTGACATGATCATTTGTAAACTCAAAACATAGGCCGACAAGGCCATACAAGTATTCATATTCCTGACATATATCTACAAGCCTCTAAGACTACATAAATGTCATATAGGTCGGGACAGGGCCCTGCCATACTAGTCAATACATATCCCAATCATATTGACCAAATAGGCAACTCCGGAGCAAGTGGAGTGCAACAACACCTTCCGCTGAGCTGATAGCCTACTAGGAGCACTGTCAACCTGTCTATCGGGACTTGCGGGCATGAAACGTAGTGTCCCCAGGCAAAAGGGATGTCAGTACGAATAAAGTACTGAGTATGTAAGGCAGAAAAATATAAATAAGAATAGTAATGTAAAGAGAGATATAGGAGATACAACTTGTAGCCTCTGAGGGCCTCTAAGATATAGTGACATGAAATGCTTGATACATATATATACATAATCTTTTAAAAACATCCGCCTCTGTGGGCATCATCATCATCATATCGTACCCGGCCTCAAAGAGGACTCGGTAAAAACGTACTCGGCCATTATAAGGCTCGATAGAATCGTACCGACCATGTGGAGCTCGGTAAACCCAACTANAAATTTGGAAACTTATGTGAGATTTGGTTATAGCTGAGACTCGGTAAAAACGTACTCGGCCATCATAAGGCTCGGTAGAATCGTGTCGACCACGTGGAGCTCGGTAAACCCAACTGATCAGTGGTTGCACAATAGGTGACATACCCGGCCGACTATAGCGCGGCTCGGTAGAGTAAAATAGACACTATATATAACGAATGTTATACTCGTGAAATCACGCTCTAAACCTTTTGGAGTGACGTAAGGTAGTTGCACATTCTATTAACATTATGGACATCATACGATGAATATGAGCTTCACTAGGACTCAAGGATCATACATACTTTCATAAGATAACTTTATAAGAAAAGAACAAAATGGACAACCTTAGTCGCTAGGAGTAGATTCGTTATGAAATAGCGTATCGTGTACGTTCGTTTCACTTTAGATCATGCCAAAAGAAAGAAGGAAGTGACTTAACATACCTTTGAAATCTTCTCTCCAATCGTCAACAAAGCTCAATATGATCTTCTTACGTCTACAATGAGTAACCTGACTTCGTCGTCATCATATAAGCATTGAAACTCTCATATTTCAAACCCCTTAAGAATGAAAAAAATCTTATCTTAAGGATAGAGAGCCCCCCGCCTGCCTTTTCAGATACGAGTGAGTGAGCGCTTTTTCTGCTATGAATGAATGACCTCTCCATTTATTTTCAAGCTTGCTCTTCAAACCGGCCTATCGCTCTCCTCTATGAAAAGGTTCTTCCGTAATCACTCTCAATAAGACATCCATTCCCCTTTCAAATGAAAAGAGAACTAGACTTTTCTCTTCATCATTGAAATCCGCCATTCAATCGCAGTGCGGTGCTCTCAAAAAGCTCAATCCTCTAAGGCTGAAACGAATAGATCAGGAATTCGACCTGGGATCCGCCCGTTCCGATCCTTGCCTACTAAACAGTTGCACCCCCGGATATGTATGTTGGGAGAACCCCATGATCCTTCTGTGTGGAAGGGAAGGAAGAAATAAGGCGAACACGAATACTAAAAACCGGTTCATGGGGACCCCCAAAAAAGGGGATAGAGAGCGCGGAACGGGCTTTCCAAGCATAAAACAATCCCTACCTATACATTCCATGGCAACAGACAGAAGGCAGTTGTGTCGTTGTTCTTAACCCCAAAGCACCTCCTCTATTTTTACTACATCCCATATGCTACCAAAAGTCACCAAACAGGATAAACAACAACAATATAATTCATAATAAGCTCTCCGACTAGTTCAACAATCATATTTGAGCGGAAACCTCGATCGGAATCCGTATAACCCATATCACCCCTTATAGACTTCTTACATTAACTTAAGAACATCATTAATATGATAATGAAGTAATTCATCAATGATTCCGTCCTTATACCATATATTTATAACAAAGGAAACAATCCACAACTCCAACTTTCTTCAATTTGCAACTTAATTCACTAGTTCATGTCTCCAACCATTTAACTTAATCAACATCAAGATAACCTTAAGCACTAGAAAGAACACAATATACATACCTCCTACAGTAGCTTCAAGTTGAAATCCAAGTTATATTTAGCTTACAACAACCCTCAATAGCAATACAACACCATAGAAGTGACTTAAGCTAATACAAGTATTATCTTGTAGTTTATTATCCTAACAACTTAACCAACATACAAGAAAGCTTAAGCACAATTATTAGGCTGTGATAATCACCTTAAAAAGTATCAAAATCTTTAAATTTCAGCAAAACACAGCCCACGACTATCCTTAATGACAACACAACCTCAAAGAAGTGTTATTCTTAACTAGAACTAACTTTTGATGTTGAAATATGGTGTAATCCATTTGCAAGACTTGAAATAACCTAGGGTTGATATGAAAACCATGGTAGAGTATTTTCATAAACCACTTAAAACAACCCCCTACACGAGCTGGAACCACCCAAAAATCAGCAACAACAAGAAGAACAAGAAACTAACTAGCGCGACGTGATTCCCGACACTTGCTTTGTGTTGTTTGCCCTTTGGTTGGGTCTTGGATCATGAGAGAACCTTGAGAGAATGTTTTAAGGTGTATAGGGTCTAAAGATACTGAAAATAAATGAGTTAAAATGGGGGTTGAGGCGACTTATATATATCAACATATCTAAACTGCCTATGTGGGTCCCATAAAGAGCTGCTTGGCGCAGTCTCACTAAAATGCGAATATCTCTCTACTCCGACGTCGTATAGATGAACGGTTTAATGAGTTGGAAACTAGACTCATAGATATTCAATTTGGTTGGTAGATCCATAATTCCAAGTATATTGGGAGAAAACCGCAGTTATATTTGACCTAATTTTCAGCACAATTATGAATGTAACTTGTGAAGACCTTTGCCAACTTTTGTTCCATAACTTACTTGACTTCAAAACGTAGCACACGACTATCATACAAGAAAAATATCTTATATAATAACCTCATTATCATGTAATGAACCATAGTCTCACCCTAAAGTACATGTTATAACATTCCAAACTCGTCGACTTTCGACGAAACTTATTTTCTTCAATTGGTTTAGCTTTTAAGATTTCCAGCCCTCTTGGTATTCGTTATTCAAGATCTTAAATATTTGTAACCTCAACATGATTAACTTACTTTATATACTTCCAAATTTAATCTTATTTCTCAGATTACGTCAATTGACTTACGATATACTCTCACGTACGAAAATATGGGGTGTAACACAATCCCATATTTCATGAACATACTAAGCATATAGAGATTGACTGTCACTTCATTCGAGATAAGATAAAAAATGGTGTTGTCAAGAAAGTGTATGTGAACACTCGAGATCATTAAGCTGATCTGCTCACAAAAGGGTTGTGTCAAGCTCAACATCAGTTTCTTTTAGGCAAGCTTGGTGTTAAACATTTTGCACTCTCCAGCTTGAGGGGGAGTATTATGACTTGTAATTGTTAATTTGTTAGTTAATTGTTAGCTAGCAGTAATTGTTAGTTTAGTCAGGATGGCGTGGCATCGACTTATTGGTTAAGTTAATTAGTTAGTCGGTCATGGGGAGTCTTGTATATCGACCTTGCACAGTACCTAATGGAACAATAGCTTTCATTTTGTCTGTGAAATGTTCTCCTCTTCTCTTCTTTTCTCTAGAAACTTCCTCTATTGAAGGACTTGTCGAGATTGAGGCTTCAAATACAGATTAGCACTGATTTTAGCATTTTTACATGGCATATTTAAAACCATAAGTTTCAAAGACATTTTGGTACATCACACATATCTTTAGTTTTAGACCGCAAGATTTAAAAGTCTTTTTTACTTTCTTAAACTTCATGTAGAGTCAAACTAAGACAAAAAAAATTGAAACGAAGGGAGTAAAAATAGTTATATTATAGGTGCAGATATCTTAAATCAAGAACTTATCTCATTATTCTTTTTCCTTTTGTAAGTACGTAGCACAATATTTTCGTATGGATGTACTTAGCACCCTATCAGTGAAAATTCCGGTGAGATTTGATATGATACAGTGGGTAGAAGTACCTAAATATGAAAGAGGGATAAAACATCTTTTCAAGTCTAAAGTAATCCTTTTCTGATGGTTGAGAGATAGAGTTTTTGACCAATATTATCCCTTATATTTGAGACTATGTCTATTTTGGTCCCTCGAATATAACTCTGATCATATTTAGTCCCTTAAGTATGCTTAAGTGGAGCACATTTAGTCTCTTATCTTTGAGGGTAGGTCTATTTTGGTTACTCAAATATAACCCTGAGCATATTTAGCCCATTAAGTATGCTAAGGTGGAGCACCTTTAGTCTCACTGACAGAATCTGTCCAAGATCAATTATGGGGTTTGTTTTGGCACTCACCGTCTTTTTAATTTACTTGTCGAAAATATATAATAAACCAACACCCACTAATAGTACAAAGCTAATAAATTTAAAATTCTAATGCTGAAACTTTTACTTTTAAAATTTCGGTTGATTTTTCCAAAAAAAAAAAGTTAAAATATAAAAAATATAGAGTTGCCAAGATCACTTCTAGGCATATTATTGAAGCAAACGAATAACCAGATTGTATTCTCACTTTTAGCCCGCGCCAAAAGCTATTTATATTGGTAGCCAAAAATGTATATAAAATTTGTATAATTGTTGTATATTAATATACAAAATTTATATATATATATATATACAAAATAATATACAAATTTTATACATTTTCAAGATCAAAATTTTAGAAGACATTATCTGAAAATGAGGAATAGAAGTGATCATTTGCGTTATCCAATAAAAGGAGAGGAAATGTTTTGCTTCAGAGCTGAAGATTTTCTTCATGAATCAGAGTTGGTTAACGTTGTTAGTTTTTGAACACATTCGGTCAGTGAGACTAAAGGTGCTCTACTTTAGCATACTTAAGGGGCTAAATATGTTCAGGGTTATATTTGAGTGACCAAAGTAGACCTACCCTCAAAGACAAGAGACTAAATGTGCTCCACTTTAGCATACTTAAGGAACTAAATATGCTCAAGGTTATATTTGAGGGACCAAAATAGACCTACCTTCAAAGATTAGGGATAATACTGGCCAAAAACTCTTGAGAGATATCACTAATTAGCAAGCCAATCAAAATGAATGTTTAGTGAAAACTTTGGTGAATGAGTCCTAGCTTTTTTGGTTTTATATTCTATCTACGTTGAAGTGTCACGTGATAGTTTTTACGATATGATAATCTAATCCTTATAAATATTATTTGCAAAATAACGTTCGATTATAAAAATTATTTAATTATTGTAACTTCAACTTGACATATTATTTGAATGCTAATATCTTTGTTTTACAATTAGGTCCATTATTTCAATTTTAACTTGAAACAGAAATTTTGTTGAAAAATTAGTTTGAGAAATATTTCGAGTGAAAACAATATTAAACCAAATAATGTCCATACGCTTACTTGCTGTTTTAAGTATTCTACAGCAACATCATCACGTGGAGAGCCGGATTCATAATTTAAATTTAATAGGTTTAACATTTATGATTTTTTAGCAGTGCAGTCATTGCACTGTTAAAATTATGACTTCAAATCTAATATTTTATTGAAATTTAAGTATATTTTTACATCTAAATTCATACTTTTTATTGAAAGTTATGAGATCAGTTGAACTCGTAACCGAAAGGCTACATTCGCCCCTGAATACATGGATGAACTGTTAATGGTGATGTGTTACGTGTAAAGACAATTATAACTTTATCATAAATCAGTGCACAATAATGCAAGAATTAATTCGACAAGTCGAAGGTTTTGTCAAATTTTCATTTTCCTAATGTAAGTTCATGAGTTTCATTTTCATATTCAGCCTTGAGAGCGACTTGACTGGTTCAAGAATAGGAGAAACAACTAGTTAAAGTGCCAAAACCAATAACATACAAACGTAACATGGTCCCTAGTTAGCTCTTTGGAACGAAACAAGATAACGTGAGAGTTCAACTGTTGTTGAGACAATTAAATTAGTGTCACAAATTATGGCTTGTCGTCGATATGGTGCATCAGATGGAGCTGCTCTTCCCTTAACTAGCAGTTTCGGGTTCATGTCCTGGGTATAACGCTTTCCCCCGAATGAGGCCTTATGAGGCACGAATCCGAATATAATCGAGTTTTAATACGGATACCAATATCGAACGGGAAACCAAGAAAAAAAAAAAAAGAAGACTAGCGAGTATATTACATCCGCATAACATAGGAGGATGGAAGTGTGGCGAATGTGTCCTAAATATGACTCGAAGGGGCGCAGCCCGCACAATCCTATCTTAATCGGGTCCTGATTGATCCCTTCTTCTTCCTTTCATCTTTTGGCGTGAAGTGTTTGACGAGACCTTTCTTCGCCTATTGAAAAATTAATCCTTGGTCAAAGATGTTTTTTTTTTCTTATTTGGTACTAGAGGGTGTCCTGTACTAAGAATAGGAGTGGCAAACGGTTGGGTTGGGTCGGGTCGGATCGGATATGGTTCGGATCGAAAAAACAGAAAAATTATTCGATCCGACCCATATTTAATACGGATAAAAATGAGTTAACCGACGGATATATGTTATAAATATTATATATGACTTCTTGCATATGATCACTTTTAGGAGAATTTTTAGTCTCCCTAACTTGAGGAACCTTCAATTTGAGGTTTTATAAATATAAAAGTTAGACTCATTGGTTACCTATTGGTTATCCATTTTCTAAATGAATAATATGGTTATTATCAATATTTGACCCGTTTTTAAAAAATTTATTATCCAACCCATTTTTTAGTGAATAATATGTGTAGTTAGCCGTTTTGTTTAACCATTTTACCACCCCCTTGGAACATTTTTTTAATTTAAAAAATGACTTAATAACATATAAAGTGTCAGATTTAGTACTGGTTGCACAAATACACAATTTCCCCTAACATAACTTACGTTCTTTCACCAATAGAAAATTACGTCCAAATATGTAAAATATCGATATTGCTCAAGTTTTGCAACATTACTCCTCTGGTCCCAAATACTAGATATTTTAGCAAATTGAATTTATCTCAAAATATTTGACATTTTAGCTGGAAACACAAGAAGTTATTTTTCATGTACTTTTTTTTTTTATATCCACCGTAGCTCCAGTTAGTCGAGTGCTAATTAAGTGAGATTTTTAAGTAAGAGATAAATGATATTTTGAACACAACCAAAAAACCTAAAAGATAAATAAAGAAGTGGAGAACACAACCAATTGTGGTGGAATGAGTAAAATTTCTTCAATCTTAACTAGTCGTGTAGCGTTCGAGCCATGTGAATTGAAATATTATGGTAGGGAACACTTTTTCTTTTAATAGGTCTTACGCCGTGCGAATTCAGATTACTCGAATGCAGCCAAATACACCTTCAGATTAATACCTTATCAAATGATTTTTTTTTTTTTAATGAATGTGCTAAAACCTTAAACGACAAAGCTAAAAAGTATCGTAACTAGCTAGTACGTACAAAATTTGTTTTGAAATCCAAACATGACCTCGTGGTTCACATCATAGTTTCCAACCAAGCCTTAAATAAAAAGAAGATGGGTAGAGAGTAAATAAATTGAAGGACCAAGTTGCTGCAGGTGCAATAATAACGTATGTCTTGGATCTGAACAAATTAAACATGGTGTTTGAGAGATTTGTTTGAATGTGAATTGTTACAAAAACAATAATGATAAAGTCAATAAATAACAAAGCTGAATTGCAGAATTAATTGTTTTCTAGTGTTTGAAAGGACCCTCTAAAGGACATGACATGCATATAATTCTACATAAATAATTTAGATTCTCAAATCGATGTACCATATCAAGAAGAATGAATGTCTTCGTCAGTCTTTCAATTATATGTTCCCCTACTCATTATCGTCAAGATTCCTTTTCTGGTAAATTCATTTACTATTATACATATTTGAGTTAATACCCTAAAATTCGTCTAAATTATATAAATTCTTTTAGGTGTCTATCTAAACTATCGTATGTTCCCGAAAACTCTTTGAACTATATCCCGTTCGTAATAAAAACCCCTCGTCGTTTATGTGACATTATGTGTGTAATAAATCGTCCAAGAGCACGTGAAGGCTAAAAAAAGCCATTAAAATGGCGTGTCTAACAGCTAATTAGCCCTTTTTAAAAAAAAATTATATTCTTTTTATTTTCTTCTCTTTTTCTTTATATTTCACTTTCCTTCCTCATATTTTTACCTTTCTTCTCCATTTTTTCACCTTTCTCCATTTCTTCATTTGAATCCATTTGAAATTCTCTCTCTCTTATTATTTCTGATTTTATTCACGTTTCATTTATCCTTTATTTCTCACCTAAATTTAGTTAAAAGAGGGAACACCTTTTCAAGTATTTGTAGATGATGAGATTTAATGCCTTTCAAGAAATTAGGAAATAAAGAAATAGGAACTGTGTGTGTAGCTATCTTCTTTAATAATTTAGGTATCGTCTTTCAACAATCTTCAGGATTTAGGTCTATCAAAACCCTAATCTTCTCTATCGATTTAAGAGCAGAAACCTTAGTTTTTATCCAATTTAACGGAAGCAAGAATAGACAATGCAATCGAGGTTAGAACCAAGATTAATGGAGAAAATAGCTACTGAAAGACTAGTGTAGCCATTCTCCGACGAGAGCAGTCTCCAATGAGAGCAAAGAGAAAATGAGTCATTTTTTCAGTTGACCCACTAGTTTTAACTCTAACCCTCCTTTCTTTTCTTTTTTTTACATATAATTTTTTTACAATGATATAATAAAGAGTATTAAAATCTTAATTAAGTCTATTTTTTAGATTAAGATAAAGAAATATTCACGTAGATTGCCACGTGACAGAATTATTTAAAAATAATTTAGAGAATGTATTACACACTAGTAAGAATGCGACGGGAGGAGGGGAAATTATATTAAGAAAGGAAATATAGTTCAGGATGTTTTCGGAGATAGGTGATAGTTTAGATAGGTAATTGATAAAAATTATATAATTTAGGCGGATTTTATGGTATCAACACAATATTTTTTTGTTTTCTGGCGTTTATTGGTTCTTACTTCTTATAACGTAAAGGTCCATATTGCACAAATGGAGATGGAATTCAATGACTAAGATCGAGTGTGCTAATAAATTTACTTCGGATAAGGAATGGAAATGGAATTTACTTCTTATAATTTAAAGTCCCCTAAAAGCGTTGTCTAAAGTTGAAAAGTGTAGCATTTGATCATCGCCACACTTTATGATAGTTTAGGCCACACTTCTCAGGGGTGGCTAAATGTCAAAAATGTTGTAGTGAGAGATAATAAGTTTTTTGTAAACATTGGGTGTGTATTCAGTCAGAAAATTTAATAATGGTGTTTAAATTCTTTGTCATTGGATTATGAAAAAATATTCAAAGTCTATTTTTTTTTTACTAATAACAAGTACTAATAATTTACCATATGCATAATATAATTTTCGGCGAAGGATATTCGGTTGACCATGCTTGGTCATACATAACTTCGCCCCAGTGTATAACTGATAATTCGGGACATGTTCAAAAGTTTTACATGTAAATATCTAAGATAAATATTAATTAATAATCTGATAATATTATAATTAATAATTTAAATTCACTAATAATGTTAAAAAATTATGTTGTCACTCTGTCAATACATAGTAACTTAAAATCCCTAATTTTGCTGTACAGGTGGTACGTACAAATAAATCTTCCTGCAAAGTCAAATCTAAAGCATGATACTGTAAAATTTTAGAATAATAAATTTGGGGAGCAAAAAATCAAAGGAATCATCATTGATGTTTATATGGTTTCTGTTTCAATTTTCAGTACAATATATCATCTATCGGTTGAGACAGCAGGTCTAAAATTACATACTCACGGACGAAAGATGAGAATGTTAAATTAAGAAGATGAAGGGAACAACAACAATAAATACTGTATAGTATATATGTCTATACAAATTACAAACGTAATACCCTTGAAGTGGAATAAATTTTATATTTTCAGTTCACATTTTTTTTTTTTTTTTTTTTTTAAAACACCAAAGCAAAGCAAAGCAAGGCAAGTCAAATTATAAGTTTAACTTTTTTTTATAGGATTTTACTATGGACAGTATAATGGGATTTGTGGAATAAATATTATTTTTATGCCTATCGTCGGAGAACCTATTCCAAGTAAAGGTATGTGTCTTGTTATCCGATCAATTAATCCCACAAATGGAGGAAGCTTAAGTAGAAATGAACCTCTAAATTGTGGGTTTCACTCATTCAATGGATCATTACGAGCTATAACAAAGCTAAATCATATAAAGACGAACAACCCTAATAGAAATAGCAAAGAGCCTATATGCTTAAAGCCTACCGACATGTTAGTCAATATCAATAGGGTCCTATTGCCTAACGGAATCATCCCAAACATGATAGTGATCGGCAGATCAATAATCTACGCAATAGTTGTGTGCTTACTTCCTGCATTGACGTAGCATAATTCGAATCTTGTGGCACAGATGAGTGGCCGATATTGCTACTTTTTCATGTCTAATTAGAAGGAAGCTTAGGGTGCTTATGGATCGGAGATATAACTTTGGTAGCCGGTGCTTTCTTACACTACTAAAAATCCGGGCAAAACCGATCAAAGTTGGTCGGTAATGGTCAATAACCGTCCAAAACGCGACCATTTACGACGGTATTTTGAAGGTCGGAAATTATCGGGGTCTGTACTGTGACATGATACTATTATACTACTAGACCTTTGGTGCATTTTGTTTTAAGACTATCTTTTATTTGATTTATACTCTTTGATTGTATTTTCGCACGAAAATAACCGACCAAAGTTGTTCGGTTTTACTAAAAATAAAATTACCGACCAAAGTTGGTCGGTTTTTTAAAATGACCGGCCGAATAAACCGACCGATTTCGGTCATTTTTTTTAATATTAATTCTAATTTATTTTAAATGAAAAACAGACCAAAGTTGATCGGTTTCTTGAAACTCAAAAATAGTTTCGCGTATTTTTGCGCCAAAGAAAACCGATCAAAATTGGTCGATTTCTTAAAAAAAAAAGTTAATAAAATAAAATATTTTGAAAAACCGACCAACTTTAATCGATTTTTTGACGATTTTTGTCTAATTTCTAGTAGCCTTAGATATAGCATGGAATAAAAATAGTCAAATTCCAACATGAGAATATCATAATGATGTGAAGTATAAGGACATTTTGATCGACCTCGTGACTTGAATTGACTTTTTCATATGGTTTTAACTTGATTTTCGATTCGATTTGATAGTTTTCTACACCCTAGTTCAAATCAAGGTATGTGAAGTTGCAGCGCATTTGCGGTTGAGGTCGGCGAATGTGCATTTTCAGTTTAGTTATTTGAGCATATGCTAGTCACGTGCTCTTTGATGTAACAGCCTATAAATAGACACCACGTGTAATGTTCACAAATCAGTTTTAACAGAAAACATAAATTTTTCCAATTTGACCTCTCTTCCAATTGCTGAAGCCCTTTTGAGTAGCACGAAAAGCATATTCTTTTACAATTAGTGGAGCCAGGATTTAATCTTATGGCCTCTGAATTTTAGAATGATGCATTCAAGTTTTAATGATTGAATTCTAAATTTAATATTCATATATTTTTAATAAATTTAAATATTAAATATATTAATTAAACAAAAATTATTGGGTTCGATCGAATTCGTAGTTGGAATTGTGCCTCCAATACAATCGATCCACTAAAGAAGAGTGGAGAAAGTCATCTTTAGTTTTTTTTATATGAGTAGCTCCTGATGCAGATAATATCAGTTGAAAAAAAAAAATCATAAGCTTATTTACCGTTGTAGGAGGAGAAGCAAAGAACCCCGCAAATTATTCTGGTATTGTCCCTTCTTTCATTATCATACATGCCTTGAAAGCATTCATCCTTTGTTTGTGAGAATTCACTATTTCTTTGTAGTTCTCTTGGCTTTGGTTGTGAGCATTCAACAACTTATTGTAGTTCTCTTGGCAATGGTTCAAACATGAAGCATCACTACTTGAAGCATCCATACCACAAAAACGAGGTCTTGCATGTTTAAAACTTTACTGGGGACAGCTCCTAATCCTAAGTACCTTACCCTTCCAGAGTGCTCTTTTCCTAACACTTTACCAACAGTATCATTCGGCGAAACTTCAGACTCATCCACCGTACTTTGGCTAAAAAAAGCTTAATTTTTTCTTAAGTATTGTTTGTCACAACATTAATAAGTAACTAAATGCACACCAAGACAAGCAAAAAAGAGATAGCTGCCGAAATGCATCAAGCCGAACACTTCAAAAGTATAAAATACACCTAAATACAAAAGCAACACCAAAAAATAACCTCATCCTTATAGGTCTCATTGTAAGTAAAATGAACGTAAAAGATACATGATGATTTTTTAAAACTATATGGTGGGCTAGTTCATCTTACTAACTCCTTTTGCATTTAAATAAGCAAGATCAGTACTTAATACTCTGAAGCAGAACTACCTATTATTTCTGTATCTGATGGAGACCTTTGGTTCCAGCATTGTGCATCTTTGGTGATTCTGTAGTCGATGTTGGAAATAATAACAACTTACACACTCTCATCAAGGCAAACTTTCCACCATATGGAAGAGATTTTGTTACTCACAGACCTACAGGAAGGTTCTGCAATGGAAAGCTGGCCATAGACTTCACAGGTAATGTCTAAGTCTCCTCAAAATTTGGACTGATAAAAAAGATACTGTTATTTTCAAGAAAAAGCAGAGAATGTTTCAAACAAGAAAGGAAGAAACAAAGTGTAGACTTATTTGACATTACAACCCATTGGAAAAATATCAAAAAAGAATCTACTAGAAGATAATTTTAAAAATAAAATTTTCTAACATCTTAAACACCTCATAAACTAGATCATAATTTATATTACACACAATTTCTGACACCCCATTTCAAACAATGATCATAATACACACACACATACATTAAGAAAAGAATATGTCTGCAAAACACAGATCATGCATCCAACTAGTCAAAAAACAGAATTTCAAGAACTACTACCATTATTTTCATAAGAAACCAATACAGAGAATCAATAAAAAAGAAAAGGAGTTTTTTTACCTCAATGCAAGAAGCTGAGTGAATCAAGAATATGGAAATGAAGGAAATATACACAAAAACAGAGTAATGGTGAGTTAATATATATGGGACAAGAGAAATCAATTGGCTGTCTTTGTTCTTCTGAAAAACATTTCCTTTTTTCTGAGCTATTCCTGTTGTGTTATTGTTGGCGATCTGTATTGTTGTAAAATAAAATAATAATAATTTCTGAAAAAATACAGAAACAGTAAGAAAACCTCACTAGCGCGGGATTAGCGCGGCCGCGCTAGTAGAATATACCAGGGACAGTGAGAAACCTGACTAGCGCGACCACTAGCGCGTGCTGAGCGCGGGCGCGCTAGTCCAGGCGTCCTTAGTTTTTTCTATGAAAAATAATATAACAATAAATCGAGTCCACTGAATACACAGTGTGTCCTTAAGGAAATTATTCCCCTCAAGTACCCGAGGTGTTGGAATATATCCTCCCAGGATAGAACGACTTAACTCACCGGAGTGTTGGTACCAAAAACGCCGGTGAATAGCGAACCACTCGAAGGCTGTAAAACACACTGGAATATTTTGTGCAGAAGAAGAAGATCAGAAAATTTAGTAAGTAAAAGTACGGATTTAAAATAATCCGGGAAAGAAAACGGATCGGACCGGACCGGGTCGCGGGTCATTTCGGATTCAAAATTAATTAAATAATTTGAAAATAATTTTGTCCAAAAAGATTAATTAATCAATCTTTGACCAAATCCAAATCCGAATCCGAAGCTGAAGCCGAGCCGAGCGAGCGACGACGACGACGCGAGGCTTGTCTTCTTCTCAACTCTTTAAGAGCTAGAAGAAGAGCTTCTCTGTATATACACATAGATTTTCTTTCCTTCTTCCAATGAGGGACAAAGTGCACTAATTCAAAATTTCACTTCCCTCCATTTCTTTTCCACCATTTTTCATTCACTCTCTTTAAGCTACACCAAGCTTAAAATTAAGCTAAACTAAGCTTAAAATGAAGCTACATTAAGCTTAAAGACCAACAATCCCCCACATGAATGGGGAATAGCTATAAAATAAAGGAATGCACGGACGTGTGTGTTTTACATGCAAGAATTAATTGCATCTGGATAAATAGGCTTCCCTTGGAACTTTCCATAGTGAACTTATATCGGATATACTCGGTCAATCGGTAGATTTGATATCTTTGAACTGTCGAGCTTTGTTGTATGCCTAGACAACATAAGTCACACAATCAATCCTAACCATCTATGTTTCTCACGGTTGTGTTCGTTTCAGCCATGAACACCGCCTGGTTTCATGAGTGCTTAGAGAATGGGCCTTTACTTTCATTCCCTTTGAAGTGGCTTACACTTCACACTCACATAGGTGATTCCTAAACGTAATCCTAAAGACCCAATATCTGGTCATTTCCTACCAGACTTAGCAAATCATTAAAAAGCTTTAAGCTTTATTGACTCATCAAAAAGCCTTAATGCTTTACCTTTATTTCTGAACATTGTTTTTATTACGAGAATGGGTTGAGTTACTTGACAATGTTGAACCTTCATTCATAACTTTGTTTGATCTCTTTGAACCTAGCTCTTGGGATC
>ML416677.1:40817-73636 GCA_005239525.1 Nicotiana knightiana | reverse complement strand
GACCGATTTTGGTCGAAAATATATATATATATATGATAAGTATTAAATATTATTTATTTAAAAGCTATTTATTATTTACTCACACACACACACATATTAATAAATTTAAAATCGTGTTTCCGACCGAAATCGGTCGGAATTATTTAATTATAACCTTATTTCGGTTGGTTAATTAAATATATATAATTAAATGTACAAATTTCCGACCGAAATCGGTCGGAAAGTTGGAAATTTTTTAATAAATAATTATTTTTGTACACTATATAAATATTTGATATATTTCCAACTGAAATCGGTCGGAAATATTTAATTATAATTTATTTCGGTTGGTTAACTAAATATATATAATTAAATGTACAAATTTCCGACCGAAATCTATCGGAAAGTTGGAAAATTTTTAATAAATAATTATTTTTGTACATTACATAAATATTTGATATATTTTCGACCAAAATCGGTCGGAAACCCGGAAATTTTTTAATAAATAATTGTTTCTGTACATTAGATGTAAGTCTGACCAAATATTTGACCAATTTCCGACTGAAATCGGTCAGAAATTTGGTAAATTTTCAATAAATAATTATTTTTTGTACATTATATACAGGCATGACCAATGTTTGACCAATTTCCGACCGAAATCGGTCAAAAATTTTATTCTTTTTGCTGTCAGGCAATTTTTGTTGACTTTTGTGACCAACTACTCTTATTTCGGTCGGAAATTTTTCATACCAATTTCGGTCGGAAACTCTTGGGCAAAAATCACCTGATTTCTAATAGTGTATAGGAATACCTCACTGATCTTCTTCCAACATCGAAAGCGTCATCAAGCAGGAAATAAACATGTAATGAGAGAACTAACTAAGAACACAATTGTATAAGAGCCTAATAGTGACATATTTGGCAGCCCAAACTAGTATTTTTCTCCCAACAAGGCAAGAGACTGATTTAGTTTTATGTTTTGATACTAGTTAGTTTGTTAATGACCAACCAAAATTTTGCTAGATGATACACAAAGCAAGGTATTAGACTGGCCTGAGGCATTCAAATTATCAATAGGACAGTTTAGAGACTTATGCATCTGCATCTAAGGTTGGTTCTTAGTATACTGTATTTGCAAAATAATTTTGGAGAAGAAAATAATGTATAAAAAGAAATGTAGAAGAATTAAAAATTAATCTGAGCCCACTGAATTCACAGTGTTTCCTTAAGGAACTTAATCCCCTCCTAGTACCCGAGGTTATGGATTATTTTCTCTCAGTATAGAACGGATTACATACTGGTGTAGAGGTACTTCAAACCCTTGTATTTCAACGAACACAAATGGCGGCAGCAATCACACTTACGTTATTTGTTTTGTAAGAAAACAATGCAAAAAAAAAGAGGGGAATTCAGAATTTTTGTAAGGAAAATCTGAGGGAATGACCTTCTATATATAGCTAGTAGGTTGGGTGTAAATGAAGAGGTGTAACTCTTCAAAATGGCTATTACGTAAATGCTATTTACACAAAAATAAAATGGAAAAATAAATAGAAAGGAAACTTTAAGTTATCATTTCAAAAACGACCGATTTGGATTAAATATTAGTATTTAACAAATAAATTTGGTCCAAAAAATTAATCAATCAATCAGACTATTTACCAAATCCAAATCCGTAGCCAAAGCCAAAGCTGAATCTGAAGCCGAGCGACGACGATGACGGCGGCACGTGCCTTGCCTTCTTCTCAATTCTATAAAAGGTAGAAGAAGTGTAATCATATATATACTCAACAAATGAGCTTTCCTCCTCCAATATGGGACATTGTTCCTTTGTAAAGGAGGGAAAATCACATTTTTATTTTCCATCCATTTCTCATTCACTCTATTTTAAGCTCTAAAAAGCTTAAAACACAATAATCCCCCACATGAATAGGAAATGGCTATATCACAAAAATATGCATGAAAAACTGTGTGATTTACAAGGAAGGATTAATCGCATCTGGATAAGTAGGTTTCCTTTTGAACTTTCCGCAGTGAACTTATGTCGGATATACTCGATCAATCGGTAGATTTGATATCTTTGAACCGTCGAAATTTGGTGTATATCTAGACAACCATAAGTCACACAATCAATCCTTAACCTTCTTTGGTTCTCATTGTTGTGTTCCTTTTAACCATGAACATCGCATGGTTTCATAAGTGCGTAGAGAACTTGCCTTACAAAATTCTCCTTGAAGCGGATAGTACTTCACACTTACATAAGTGATTCCTAAGTGTGTCATCCATAGATACACTATTTGAGATACCCCGTATCAAATTTAGAAACCATTAAAAAGTCTTAATGTCTTATCCTTGGTATTGAACACTGTCTCATCACGAGAATGAACCTATATTTTAGTTGTCAATGTTGAACCGTCATTAATGACTTTATTTGATCTCCTTGAACCTAGGTCTTGGGATCTCCAGTCTTTTAGGTAGAGTTACTGCCACAATAACTTGTGGCCATAGTCTCATTCCCCTTGATGATTTCTCAACTACCTCTCAAGTCAAGCCTATCGTAAGTAGATCCGACACATTATCGCTTGACTTTATATAGTCAATCATGATAATTTCTCTAGAGAGTAATTTCCTAATATGTCTTCGTTGATATGACAAGATTTACTATTATACATAACGCTCCTCGCCCTTTCAATTGCCGCTTGACTATAACAATATATGCATATAGGGGCCAATGGTTTGGGCCAAAATGAAATATCTTCCAAGAAATTTCGGAGCTATTCAGCTTCTTCACCGACTTTATCTAAGGCTATGAAGTCATCCTCCATTGTAGAGAGGGCAATACAAGTTTGTTTGGACGAATTTCAAGATACCGTACCTACGCCTATAGTGAATACATATCCACTTGTGGACTTAGAATCATTTGAACAGATGATCAAATTTGCGCCATAGTATCCCTCAATTATCGCAGGACATTTACAGTAGTGCAAAGCGAAGTCCTGGGTATGATTTAAATATCCCAAAACTCGTTTCATTGCCATCCAATGACATTGACCTAGATTACTCGTGTAAGTGCTTGAATTTTCCAAGTATTGTTTTAATGTAATGGATTCCATTTTTCTAGATTGACCTAGATTACTCATATGGAATGGATTGTATTTTACTACGGGGTACTCGGTTTAGTATCCGGTTAGCCGCAAGAATGACTTCCCCCCATAAGTTATGTGGCAAACCAGAACTTATCAACAAAGAGTTCATCATCTCCTTTAATGATCTATTTTTTCTTTCTATAATCCCATTGGATTAGGGCGTTTACGGGGCCGTTGTTTGATGAATAATCCCATGTTCTAAACGTTTTTTTCCAAAAGGAGATTCGTATTCACCACATTTATCACTTCTTATCATTTTGATTTTCTTGTTAAGTTGTGTTTCAACCTCTTTTTTGTATTGCTTGAATGCATCTATTGATCATCTTTACTACTAAGTAAGTAAACATAGCAAGAGCGAGTAAAATTGTCAATAAAATTTATGAAATACTTTCTTTCACCGTGAAGAGCTTAAAACACACACCTAAATATGCTCGCTAGTCAAAGATAGTATAGTATAATATCGTATCCACAGGGATTGGAGTTAAACAGTATTTTCGTAGTTTCTAGCTTGATTTCTATCTAGGAGAATCAACAATCGATATTTATATGATTAAAAACTAAAATTAACTAAGAATCTAGATCTTATTAACTATGACAATCGCAAAAAAAGAAAGCAAGGAAGGTTATTAATGGGAGAAAATATGGGTTGATTGGATACGTGCAAGATAATTGTCTGGAATTTAACTCTATTTAATTCACATCTAATGTTCAAACACTCGAATTCACTCGGTTATTAGTTCACACGTTTAGTAAAAATTGCTCTCTCAATTAAGTCTCAACCTCACAATATGAACCAATTTAAGTTTGGTGAAGATATACAAAAATTCGTAGTGGATTAGTATTTAGGAGAACCTCTTCTGATTATCCTCCTAACTAGGTTTAATCAATGATTCAACTAGCCTTTTCGAATACTAAGAAGAATTAATGAACTCAACCCACAAGATAATGCAAAAGCATAAGTTATGCCTCTCTCGATTACAAGAACATGTTAATATAGATGCAACAATTAAAACACTCAAAATAATTCAATACATAAAAATTAGAGTTAATATCCACAAACAATCATCAAAACACCAAATCCATCAATCCCTAAAGAGAACTACTCCATAGATTTGGAGTAATTCATCACAAACATAAAGAAAAGCATAAAACGATCCAAACTCTTATCTTGAGTGAAGACTGAATGATGAATTCATTGTGCTTTCGCTTCCCCACCTCCTCCTTAGCCTCCTTAGGCCTTAGATGTGTCAAAAGTCCCAAAATACCGCTTTTCATGTATTTATATCAAGTAGGGTCGGGCCCAGACGAAAATACCTTCTCCTACATGAAATTGGAAAATACTCTGTAAAAATTGCACAGGCGTGCCGCATGGGGCGACGCACCATGCGGGGAATTAGTGGGGATTTATAGAGATTTGGTTTCTGATAGGCTGAAGGATTTACACAAGCGTGGCGCGCCACGCGCCGCGGTTGTACACTTTTCTCAGAGTCCGACTTTTTGCTTCGATTTTGACATCCAGACTTGGTCCTCGACCTCCTAACGCAATCCTGGCTTAATCCCTTGGGTTTTTACTCAGACTTCAAAACTACATATCACTCGAATTAGATCCATAACATTTACATAGCTCGGAATCCTCCTACAAGGCATAAAATACATAATTAGTGCAAAACACTAGCGATTAAAACTCAAACTCTATTAAAGTGCAGTAAATTAGAGTGCAATAAGCGACTAAAATATGAGATTATATCCTACCATCACACCGCGAGATGGTATTGACTTCATGTAATCTGTGTAAATTAAGTCTAAAGGATTTGAATTCCTTTCAACAGACTTATAAGGATGTTTAACATACTTAGATTCCACACATATTTGACATTTTGATTGGTCGCATTCAAACTTAGGCACTTCTTCCAAATTAATTATTTATCGCAAGGTTTTATAATTGACATGTCCCAAACGTATATGCCATAAACATTTAACTCAAGTAAGTAAGAAGAAGCTGAAATTTTATTATTCTCAACGACCATTACATTCAGTTTGAAAAGGCCCTCAGTGAGGTAACCTTTTCCGACAAAAATTTTGTTCTTACTTATTACAACCTTATCAGATACAAAACTTCACTTAAGCTTGTTCTTGACGAGAAGTGCAGTAGAGACTAAGTTTTCCTAATTTCAGGAACATGAAGGACGTTGTTCAGAGTCACCATCTTGTTAGAAGTCATTTTCAGAAATATCATTCCACATACTTCAATATTAGTCGTTGTTGAATTTACCATAGAAAGCATTTCTTCGAATCCAAAGGGAGCATATGTAGCAAACGTTTCTCTAACAACACAAACATGTCGAGTGTTCCAAAATCAATCCACCATTCCTTAGGATTTCCCACCAGATTGCATTAAGAAAGCATAACACACAATTTATCAATATCCTCGAGCTTTTCAACCGTGTTTTCTTGACCCTTCTTCTTGTATTCCTTGGTGCACGACAATATACAGATTTGTGTCCAGCTTTTCCACAGTTGTAGCAACTTTCTTTGAACCGCTTCTTGCTTGGGTTGCTTGGTCCAGAAGGCTTCTTCCTCTTTTTATTATTTTGTGGAGCATCCTTGAGAATATTCGATCCCATTATTGTTGAGTTTCCACGACCTTTCTTTTCAGCAGCTTTGTGGTCCTCTTCGGTCCTCAACCAAACAATGAGATCATCAAGCGACATCTCCTTGCATTTGTGTTTCAAGTAATTTTTGAAGTCCTTCCACAAAGGAAGAAAATTCTCAATCATCGTTGCAACTTGAAATGCTTCATTGATGATAAGACCTTCAATGAAAATTATATTAGTAATAATAATATAATTAATACTTTCAACATAAGTATTAATTCGACCTATACCTTCAGCAATGAAATCGTGTAAGTGTAATTCCTGGATTTGGTAATAACACACTTGTTATCTACCATTTTGTAGTCCAAACATTTTGCGGCAACAAATTTCTTCAACCCGGCATCCTCAGTTTTGTATTTCTTTTCAAACGCAATCCACGGTTCTTTTGACGTCTCCGCATTATTATAGAAGTTATACAGATCGTCCTCCAGTCCGCTAAGAATATAATTGTTGCCCAAAAAATCAGAATGCTTCCACGCCTCAGACACGAGAAAGCATTCATTTTCTGGAGTTTCGTCAGGCAGAACAAGAACATCTTCCGTAATGAACTTCTGTAGACTTAAAGTCGTCAAATAGCAGAACATCTTTTGCTGCCGCCGCTTGAAATCAATCCCAAAAAAAATTTCGGACTTTTCTGCTGGTGTTGTTCGGCTTGTCAATGCATTGACAATCACCATAGGAACATGCTGGTTTCCGTTTTCAGACGTCATTTCTGTAAAAGAATGACACAAACAAATGTTTAATATACGATGAGGTTTTTATATCTTCAAATCGAATAAAACTGGAGTAGAAAATCACGTAGATTTTAATCTCCAATGGAATGGAAAATTGCTAGGATTTTAATCCCCAAATAACAGATAGTAGACCAAAACAGAATATATGTTAAAGTAAACAATTGGAGTAGAAAACCATACAGGTTTTAGTCTCCAGAACAGTATGTATAACACAAATGCAGAATATAAAATTAAGTTCCTTAAGCTTGTTAGTATACAATATTTGTGAAATTATTTTAGAGAAGAAAAATAATGTATAGACAGAAATGTAGTAGAAGTAGAAATTAATCCGAGCCCACTGTATTCACAAATTTCCTTAAGGAACTTAATTCCCTCCTAGTACCCGAGGTTATGGAGTATTTCCTCCCAGGATAGAACAGATTACACACTGGTGTAGCGGTACTTCAAACCCCAGTGCTTCAACGAAATGACACTTATGTTGTTTGTTTTGTAAGAATGCAGAAAGGAGGAGGCCTTCTATATATAGCCACTAGGTTGGGTTCAAATGAAGAGGTGCAGCTCTTTAAGATGACTGTTCACATAAAACGGCTATTACGTAAATGGCTATATTACGCCAAAATAAAACGAGAAAATAAATTGGAGGGAAACTTTAAATTACCGTTACAAAGACAGTCGATTTGGATAAATCAATCAATCAATCATATCATTTGATCAAAGCCGAAGTCGAGCGAGCGCCGACGACGACGAGGCTTGCCTTCTTCTCAACTCTTTAAGAGCTAAAAGAAGTGTAATCATATATATACTCAACACATGAGCTTTCTTTCTCCAATATGGGACAATGTTTCTTTGTAAAAAAGGAAAAATCAAAATTTTATTTTTTCCTCCATTTTTTATTCACCTTTTTTTTTTTTTAAGCTCTAAAAAGCTTAAAATCCAACACTAAACTGAGGATACTTCGCAGAAACCTGAAAGCTAACAACATTTTGCTAGACAATGACGTGAATCCAAAGATATCAGATGTCCGCAAAGCAAGGGTCAAGAGGATGACATTGGAGCCGTGACAAACCGAGTTGTTGGAATCCAGAACATAATAAGAACCTTCTACTAGTTAGTAGGAAATTAATGTGAACCTGAAAAAGAAACTTGCGATAGTGAAGGTATGTTTTCTAGAATTTGTAATTCTATTTTTTGCATACATTTTTATGCAGTGGGTATCTTTCACGATGAGGTGGATTCGGGAGTTGAACTTTGTGATTGAGTATGAGATTTTATCATAGATTATTTGACTTATTGGGTTCGGAATTTATTGTTTGATTTATTTACAGGGTTTGAGGGAAACCTATTGAGTTCGAATGAACCCGTAACATAAATAAAGTCAGGCGAAGCATATGATTTTCCCCAAATTCGCTTAGTTAACTATACTAAATGAAAATGAAGAATAACGAAACAAAATCTGCCAACAACAGACATATCCTCAAATATGTCACAGGAACCCTAATGCTAAACAAATGTTGAAAAGATCCAAATTGTAGGTTTAGTACATGTAATTGATTTTTAGTCGCTTATCTTCATAATATATAGCTTCTGTTCATATATATATATATATCGAATTTTATTGCTAACAGGAAAAATTCACTAATTGAAGCTTGATAACCGCTTTTAACTGAGATCACTGAACTAGGACATATGATATTAGATCACTTAATAAGAGCTTGTTTTCAAAGCCACCTAGGAATTGGATTTTGTAATAATACAGTTTGCCAAGTAATTACTCGGTCAGCATGGAATTGGATGTAATTGAAGCGGCATAATTACACTCTCAATTCTCTAGGGGAGGTGAGAATTGATGATAATTACACTGTGCAATTACAAGATTGTTTTTTAGTTTCTTTCTTTTTTTATTTTAGTTATTTTCTTATAACTTTTTATTTCCATTATTTTAATTTTTAATTTTTTTAATTTTAAAATATATTTTTGTACATTATTTATTTATTATTTCTCTACCTTTAGTTCTTGTGATTCCATGCAATTGTTCGTATATTTTATTTCTTATTGCATGTTGTTCATTTTTTAGTTAGAATTGATAGATTAGTTTTGTCAAACATATGCATAATGTTACACCATTATATTTATAAATATTAATTTATTTTATCAAACATGCATTATGTTCTTACAAAACGTATGTTTTTAGTTTTTATAATTAATTAAACTAAATATTATTAATTTAAAAAATATATATCAATTATTTTTACAATATTAATTATAAATATATATTATTAATTAGTATATATTCAAGAAAAAATATGCATCTTAAATGCTAAATCTAATACCATTTATACTTATAAAAAATCATTTATATTGCATATATTTATTATATTAACTTTTAAGTTTCGATAATTACTTTATTTAAAATTTAATTTGATTGTGCAACCAAACATTACGCTTGTATTTACACTATAATTACGTTATGACAAACAAACAGGTCGTCGTAATTACTAGCTTGTATAATTACTAGGTTGTGCAATTACTACCCTAGTAATTACACCAATTACAATTATCATGTGGCTTTTGAAACAGACCCTAAGTCTCACCAAATAAGTTCTAGCGCAAAAAAGATTAGCTTACCAAACCAACACATGACGCAATAAAAACAGTTTAATTATTGTATTGTATCGATTATTCAAATTTCTTGAAGGAAAGCGTTAATCTAAATACTAGATTGGCATATAATTCGTAAAACAAAATCTTACTTGTTCACGTAGCGGAATCGGAAGACGGACGAACCGCGGCTGGAATCACTAGTCAGTGGTGTTGTCACAGTGTATCGGATCAACCCCCTAAGCCACATTCTAAACCCTAGTATAATGGTAGGAGAAGACTAAGCATAGGATAAATATTGTGTATTATGTATTTTTAGTTGTACATTGTATGTGTACTTATATAAGTTATATTAGGATTACAGTAACTACTAAATTACTGGG
This sequence comes from Nicotiana knightiana, assembly GCA_005239525.1. NCBI lineage: Eukaryota > Viridiplantae > Streptophyta > Magnoliopsida > Solanales > Solanaceae > Nicotiana > Nicotiana knightiana. The sequence continues at coordinate 64,145 of ML416677.1, read as the reverse complement.
TTTTACCGTAGTGGGCCCTAAGAGCACCCCTTATGGGTGAACTCTATTTCCTACATCTCTCACTCACACATAATGGGAGTGCTCATCTAGTCAGAGAAACATATTCTCATCTCATCTCCTCAATCATTCATACGGGGAAGTAGACCGTGCGACTAGCATACTACGAGAGCTAAGTGCTATACATCTGTTAGGAGTATATAGCCTCTCATTGAGCGCAAACCTGCAAGCAGATCATAAAGTATGCAGTACCCTAGATCATATAAATCATATTTGATATAGTCTCTAAATCTCATATATTATTTCTTGTATTTCCAACCATAACTCATAAGTTATAATTGGTGCACCAGTGAATACAAATAAATTAGATTTCATCAATGATCTTCCTCTTCTCACGGTCCTTAACATTAGTATGACTATTTTTCTAAATATGCACCGCTAGATCGAATCTGTGTACATGATCTATTGGAAACATACTAAGACAGCTAACATTACACTAAGTCTCAAGTATTTGATCGGGGTCTCTGAGGTTATTAAATCTTGAGCCATCATAAAAGCTATGAGTCTCACACAACAATAAGTTGAGAATGGACTTATGCTAACCCATTTGGTCGACATTAGCATACATGGTATGAAACACGTGTTACAATATTTTCTCCTTTTCCCAAAGAACGTATGTCTTTATCTCATAAATAATGTTGTACATATGATATTTAGACACCGTAAGTATCTATATTTGAGTTCTTTGATCTACAAAATCATATTTAAGTCATAAATGGCTCACAAAGTAGACTAGGTGAATGTTTTTCACCTAATGACCTTATATCATTGTTTAAACGACATTCTAATTTTAAGTGAATAGCTCTCAAATTATCCTTATGATAATTTTACTTAAAATAATGTCTCGTCTCTTCACATCACTAAGATAAGAAGACGATTACCTATGTGAGAAGGTCAACCTTTTGTCTACTCGGCATACTTATCAAAAAAATGAATAAAGAATGTACATAACATTCAACAATCAAATATGCATGTATGTAAATCAACTGTATTGATAATCAAAGAACATTAGTTTTGTGAACAAGGGAAAATAATAACAAAATGAAGTATATCAAAGTCTACACAAGCCATGAGACCTAGTGTATCTTACAAATGCATCTCTATACAAAAGTTTGGTCAATGGATCTGCTAACATATTTTTTGTGGACACATACTTCACATTCACTACCTTGCATCTAACCATGTCTCTCGCATAGTTATATTAGGGTCCTTGGTGGAGGATATTGCAGCCTCACTATCACAGGAGACTAACATTGGTTTAGTATTTTCAACCATATCCAAAAAAGTGTTCCAAGAATTTTTTTCATCCAAATAGCTTCTTGTGTTGCTGATGTGAGAGCCACGTATTCGGCTTACATCGTAGATAGTGATACACATGATTATTTCTTACTACTCCATGATATGGTGCCAACACTGAGTAAGAAAACATATCTCTAGGTAGACTTTTGTCTAGATCTTGTCCATGATCAGCATCATTGTATCCAACTAATCGCAGATCCTTGCCGCCTTGGTAACAAATGACATAATCAACAGTTCCCTTCAGATATCTCATGATCCTTTTTACTACTTGCCAATGTGTCAAACATGTGCCTGTTCGATATCTACTTACCAAGCTAACTGCTTGACATGTATCAGGTCTAGTGCATACCATAACATACATTAGATTTTCGATTGCGCTCCTATAAGGAACTCAACTCATTCTTTCTATCTCTTAAGGAATCTTAGGACACATCTGACTTCCCAAGGTATGGTCTTTACTAATAGGAGTATCAACTGGGCTACTGTTTTGCATGTTGAATCGTTCAAGAACATTTCTAATGTAGCTCTCTTATGAAAGACACAATAGTTTCTTTGGACGATCGCTTGAAATATTAACTTCAAGAATATATGTATCTCCACCCATATATTTCATCTCAATTGGAATGATAACTATGACTTTATCTCGGTCATAAATAGTTTTCCGCCTTCAACATCAAATTGTCGGTGGGGAATCATTTTACAATAACCACGTCTTATTTGTGATTCATTATTATTTTCATTTGGATCAATGTTGCTCCCACTCGGATCAAGAACATTCATCATGCTCCCACTTGGAACAAGATTTGTGACCATCTCGTTCCCACCTGGAACAAGATCCATTTGGTCACTTCCACTAAATGTAGAAGGATTACTTGCATTCGCATATGATGATGACAGAGGTTTTTGATGAGAAACTGATTCATCATCTACTAAAATTTTCTCACTCGAATGAAGTGATCCTTGTACTTCTTGATCCATTATCTCAAATAAGTTTAGGTCTTGGCTTATCTCTCCCTTTTTACGGAACTCATCTTCTAAGAATGTGACATCTCGTGATTCAAACTCAGTTACACTCCCAATGTCTTGCTGACCTATAAACACATAACCATTTTTGGTTTCAAAGTATCTTATAAAGTTACTTTTATTTCCCCTCGGGCCCAATTTATCATATTTGTGAGAGGAATCATGTGTATAGGCAGAAAATCCCCAAGGTCTTAATACTCAGGTCAGGTTGTCTTCTAGTCCATAACTCATATGAAATAGTGGTAATTGATTTTGTAGGCATTTAGTTAAGTACGTAGGTTACAGCAAGCAACGAATCACCCCAGTAACTAACTAGGAGGTTAGCTTGTGACATCATTGACTTAACCATTTCTAGGAGAATTCTATTTCTTCTCCCCGCGACACCATTTTGTTGTGGAATATTTCGGATAGTCAACTGATGAATTATTCCCATTGCATCACATAGATTATTAAACTAGGTTTATTATTATTCACGACAACGATCAGTTTGAAGAGTTTTTTTCTTCTTGTCTATTTAATTTTCCATTAAGATCATATAGAGTTTGAAGTACTTATTGCTCTGATTCGTGGGAAATTAAATAGACATAACTTAAACGAGTAAAGTTATCAACAAATGTGATGAAATAACTTTCTCCGTGCCTAGCCCTAGCATTCATAGGCCTAACAAATGTGCGAATGGATGCAAAGAGGATTCAGCTCTAGTCGCCTGACCAAAAGGTTTTTTTGCCGATTTTCTATCTAGACAATTTTCACTAGTAGACAATTTCACATGTTCAATGTTGGAACGCAAACCTTGTTTTGCTAACTTTCACATTCTTTGTTGGCGAATATGATCAAGTCTAGCATGCTATACGTTTACATCACTATCATATTTATGTGAAGAAACAAACATAGAAAAATTAGTATTATTATTAAATGAATCATAATCATAATCCATAACTGATTCCCTGTTCAATTCATAATATAAAGGGTTACTCTTTAATACTAATTTGTATAGAATTCGTAAATTATATATGCCCATGTAATTAAATTAAAACTTGATTAGGAAGGGTAAAAAAGTTTCATATATATTATAGGAAGGTAAAAATCCCTCAAGGAAACCCTTCGGGGTTGCCTAGTTGATATGGATGACCTGGGATCGAATCCCCCTTCAATGCCTTCTGGGTTGAGCCTGTCGCACATGATTTTTCTAGTGCGGTTTACATCTCATATGTGGTTTGCAGGATATTACACAGGGAGAACTTACCCAATGCACACAAAGTGCTCACCGAAAGAGACAGAAATTAGCGGCTCGAGTTTCTCCTCTTGCCCAAGAAAAAAAAAATCCCTAAGGAAAACATTAAGAAAGGAATTTCCATATTCTATCTTTATTAATTAGTTTTAGGTAAACAGATAAAAAAAGGAAGTGATTGGGGTCCCAGTGAATTGAAAGGATTTGAGCCCAAATACCCAATAGTCAGTTTGGGCCGACAATTCCAAAATTCTAATTGATGCCCAGGCGTTCTTCGTCACCAGATTTGATTGACCGACCGTCACACTCTTTGCGCTGCGAAATTGCTCTATTTTATCCGGCGAAATCCAGTAGTAGGTTCCTTTCTTTGTTTCTTCAGCATCCTATTTTCTGTTTCTTATGATTTTTTAATGGTAGAATAATATTTGTGGGTTGATTGCAACGGTAAAAAAAGCCTGAAACCTTAATTTTTTTTATTTTTTTAGTTGTTTCTGATTTCTAGATGTTAATTTGTTTGCTATAATTTCTTCAGAGTAATGTGGTGTACATTAGTTTGCCCTTAATTTTACCAAATTTCTGATAATTTCTTTCGAAGAAAAAGGAAAAGTTGGAATTTTGGTCATAGCTAGTGGAACAGGAAAGACATGTACCTATATTCAGTATTTATTCCCAGGAAAAGAGAAGAATTCCCCTTACTTTCTTTTTGGTCTGCACTTGTTGCGCAGCAGCATAAATAAATTTGCAATTCTGGTTTTAGGGGTAAAATCTTAGGCTCAATAATTTTATCAGAGCGTGCATAAGTTCAAAGATCATGCGTTTGATTAGTCACATGTTTCAAATCATTTACCAAATCCACCTGATGGTCTATTGCCTTAAATCTCAGCATCTGGAGTCAATTGAGTTAGAGTTGCCTTTGAATTTAAATCATTCTGGTGCTAACGGGTCTTTGAGTTGTCATTGCTGCTTTACACTTTCTGCCATAAGTTACTAAGTTAAGAAACTTATTAATCTATTATATTTGAACCAAAAACCCAACTGACTATTTTCCTCAAACTAGCAGCATATATTTTACAGATACATGCTTTCTGTAAATGTATTTATAAATTGATGTTGGCCTTTTTGTTTCTCCAGGTAGTTGTTAAGAAGCCCATCAATTTGAACTTCGTCCATCTCAATCCCAAATTCCAATGGGGAAAAACGATTTCTTGACCCCGAAGGCAATTGCCAACCGAATAAAAGCTAAGGGCCTTCAGAAGCTACGATGGTACTGCCAGATGTGCCAGAAGCAATGTCGAGACGAAAACGGATTCAAGTGCCACTGCATGAGCGAGTCCCATCAGCGTCAAATGGAAATCTTCGGTCAAAACCCTAATCGCATTGTTGGCGGTTATTCGGAGGAATTTGAGAGCTTATTCCTTGAACACATGAAACGCAGTCACCGCTTCAGTCGTGTGGCTGCGACTGTTGTGTACAATGAGTATATTGCTGATCGCCACCATGTCCATATGAATTCCACTCAATGGGCAACGTTAACTGAGTTTGTTAAGTACTTGGGAAAAACGGGAAAGTGTAAAGTTGAAGAAACCCCGAAAGGGTGGTTTATTACGTACATTGATAATGATTCAGAGACTCTCTTTAAGGAAAAAATGAAAAATAAGAGAATTAGAGCTGATTTAGCGGATGAAGAAAAGCAGGAAAGGGAGATTAAGAAGCAAATAGAGCGTGCCGAGCAGTTGATGGGTGGAGGAAATGTGGATGGTGGTGAGCAGCAATTAGAGTTGCAACCGAAACCCTTGGATAAATCTGAGACTGATCAGAAGATCAAGTTAACGCTAGGGTCATCGTCGAAATCTGTTGTGAAAGAGAGAGCAGAAAGCTCAAGACTCGTTTTTGATGAGATAGATAGTGAGAAGAGCGTAAAGGGTAGCAAGGATGGGGGAAAAGGTGATAAGAATGGTATAGGTGGAGGTAAATCGGTGTTGGATGAGCTAATGAGAGAGGAAGAGCAAGCAAAAGAGCGGAGTAATAGGAAAGATTACTGGTTGTGTGAGGGGATAATTGTGAAGGTAATGAGCAAGGCTTTGGCTGACAAGGGTTACTATAAGCAAAAGGGTATGATTCGTAAGGTTATTGATAAGTATGTTGGGGAGATTGAGATGCTTGAAAAAAAGCATGTTTTAAGGGTTGATCAGGAAGAGCTCGAGACCGTAATTCCTCAAATTGGAGGTCTTGTGAGGATAGTTAATGGTGCGTACCGTGGATCGAATGCTAGGCTATTAGCAATTGATACGAATAACTTTTGTGCAAAAGTACAAATTGAGAGAGGAATATATGACGGGAAGATTCTCAAGGCTATTGATTATGAAGATATATCCAAATTGGCTCAATAACAGGGACAAAAGATGCCAAAGGACTAATATTAGTCAAGAACTTCTTGTACTTCTTATTGTACTTTGTAAGACTGCTGGTTTCTTCATAATTGATGGTTGTCTCTAGCTTTCTTTTCTTGTGTCTTTATTTTTGGTGTTTTTCTTTTTGATGTAAGTCGTCAGTATTTTGTGATGCCAGCATTGCTCTTATATGGTTGTTAATATTGTATTATGTGGAACAATAGTGATGTTTCACAACTCCAGGTTCAGCTATATTTTAAGTTTAGAAGAAGCTGCCATCCTTTCTTCAATCTGTTGTTCTTGCAGATATGCATGTTACTCTGAAATTTGCATTCACGTGTTAGGCAATCACTGAATGTTGAAGAACTAAAAAGGAAGCCCCTCCTTTGGGATGGTGGATGGATTTGTATTTTCGCTTGTTTAATTATTCATTGATATGCTGATTGTCTGGTCATACTATTTATTCACTGAAGTTTAATTCAACTCCTCAAAGTTGAGATTGGAAGAGAAGCGACTCCATCTTGCTAGGATTACTTTTTGTGTTGTTGTTTTTGAGACACACTTTTCTAAGGTGCATGGCTTCACCTAAATTTAGCTTTCAGATTGAATCTGAAGCCTTGTGCAGGTTGCATCTGCACATAATCTCTTTTGCTCTATCAGAGTCGCCAACACTATATCTTTCTCTCATGTAGCGCAATTTTCACAATTGCTGCGTATGGACAAAAGTGTTCAGGCTGTAGAAATAGAAGGATCCTACTCCTGGACATATGAGGTCATTTATTCATACATTTAGTAGTCTTTTCAGATACTGCTTTGAATTCATCTGGAACATGCATATGGAGTGATGGATTTGGAAGCCAGTAAGTATAGTATGACGATGACCTGGTAGGCTATGGTACTGTATCCACTTGGCCTGGGAGATTGCTATCACTTTTCAAGTGTTTTTCCTGCTTAATAAGGTTGTCACAATAAAGGGATTTTTCAAAGATAACTTTAGAGCAAGGAGTTTTTGTTATATTCCTTCATTATGAAATATGTCGTCTCCTTCCCCCTCTTCTCCTTCTTGTGACTAATGGATGCATGCTATAAGAAGAAATCTATGATACTTTCTTCCCTTTGCTTGCTTTTGCTTTTGGGAATAATTGCCTAGCTTTCGTGAAGATAACTCTAGTGGGTTCCTCATTTTGATGACAGAACTACGATATTTGAAATCAATGACCTCCTGTGAAGGTCGAGAATTCCATGTTCTGTGTTATGTATGAACTTTCATCGACATGAATCGTGATATGAATTTCCAACTATGAAGTATCAGTGTGCATGTATTTCTCCTGATTTGCAGCCTTATGTTTGTGGCACAGATGGAACCTTATTTTTTCTTTAAATATTCAATTTATAGTGTCTTTGGTTAGATATTGATATTATCGTGTTCTGCTGGTATCATAACTGTGCTTAGTTGTAAGCTAGACCATGTGGTAAAGTTGTTGCCATGTGACCAGGAGGTCACGGGTTCGAGCCGTGGAAACAGCCTCTTGTAGAAATGCAGGGTAAGGGTGCGTATAATAGATCCTTGTGGTCCGTCCCTTCCCCGGACCCTGCGCATAGCGAGAGTTTAGTGCACCGGGCTTCCCTTTTTATCTCTGTATATAGCAACTCCTAGTGCTCTCCTATTTAAGCTGACCAACCTTACCGTAGTATGTTCGAGCTCTGTACTCCTATTACTTGATGTTATTGGAGAAATCAACAAGCTTAAACATTCAACATTGAAGAATGACACAGAAAAGTAAGTTGTCACCAATATCCTAGTATTTTGTGACTCCCTTACACAGGTACTTATTTTCTTATTTGTTCTATTTTATTGCAGCATCAGAGAACTTGGTTTGAAATCGTTTGGATGATTTTGAGGTGTACTTTATACAATCTAAAATTTCCTTCAATTTTGTTATTTGACGGAAAGTGGATCGTTCTGGATTCCAAATTCACTTTTTAGAGTAGGTTGATCCTATGGCTTTTGTCATCAGCAAGGTAACAGTCCATAGGGGACTTCATACTCTTATATTATACAAGTCTTTGTAGTTTAGTATTCATTGTGAGCTTACAGTTTCAATGAAGGTACTATGCATCTAAAGAACAGTTGTGTTGTGGTCAATACAGAACTTTGTGTTTTCTTGGAGATAGAAGATGATGTAATTAGAGTCATAACTGCCACTTATGGTGGTGCTGGAACTTTTTCTGGGAGTTTGGTGTGAGGAAATTGAGCGAACTAGAAGTGTAGGCTCCCATAGTAGAAGGCTAAAAGCGAGGTGTTATCACAAACTACTTACATTCTTTAGCCAGCCTTAGAGAAACAAACTTATTCTGGCCTATGATTTAAGGATTAGGTAATTATTGTATGCAATTGCTAACAGATCCTGCATACTTGAAGAAACAGGGAAGGGGACTTAAATTTACGATTTTTCTCCATAGGGCACAATACTTTTATGAAAGTTGGTGTTTTTGTTTGGATAAGTCTTCAACATTTGTGATGCCACTGTTCTTATATGGTTGTTGATCATGTAATTTTGGGAACAACAGTAATGTTTCACATCTAGAGGTTCAGCAATATTGTAAGTTTAGAAGAAGCTGCCCATCCTTTCTTCAATCTGTTGTCCTTGCAGATCTGCATGTTGCTCTGGAGTTCGCAAGTCACGTGTTAGGCAATCACTGAATGTTAAAGAACCAAAACAGGACAAGGCCCTCCTCTGGGATGGTGGATAGGTTTGTATATTTGCTTGTTTAATTATCATTGACATGCGGCTTGTCTGTTCATACTATTCACTGAAAATTTAAGTCTACTCCTCTGAGTTGAGGTTGGAAGAACCAATGGCTTCTTGTTGAGATTACCTTCGCATGTTGTTTGAAGTGCACACTTATTTTCAGCGCATAGCTTCACCTAAACTTAGCTTTCAGATCAAATCTGGAGTCTTCTGCAGGTTGCATCTGCGTGTAATCTATTCTCCAACACTCTCTCATGAAGCTCAGTTTCATAATTGCGACGTAGGGACAAAAGGGGCAAGCTGTAGAAGTATAAGGATCCTAGTCCCGAACATCATTAAACAATCAACAAGGTGATAGTGAAGAGGGGACTTATGATTTCCTTATATTGTACTAGTCCCTTGTTTGGCATTCATCGTAAGCTTACAAGTTCAAACTTCAGAGGAACTATGTATTTAAAGAACAAATTGTGTTGTGATCTACATGGAATTTTGCATTTTTTGGAGGTGGAGAGAGATCCAATTAGAATTGTAGCTGCCACTTATGGTGGTGCTGGAACTTTTTGTGGGAGTACTTCTGAAGCCTGGCATCTTCACTCTTCCTTGGTCTTTTATGTTGTTGGAACATGCTTTGATCTCTGCATTAAGTATCAACCTGAGTAACTCTCAAGGTATGGCCTAGCGTCAATAAAGTGGGTAAAATCATTAAGGATTAGGGTCTGATAAAAAATTCATGAGGAATCAGGGTAAATTTCAGCAGAGTCAAAACGGTACGTATGTGACTTCGTTAATAGAAGTAGCAGTTACCCGGTGGAATAGTCGAGCTGGGGCGAGTTGGTTGGCATACAACCATTATTTAGAAAAGGAAGTATCAAGTTGAGTTAACTTCTTGATATTGAGAAGCTAGTGATTCATGACAGCCAAATAACGGGGACGTCTTTCCTTATTTTGCGATTGAAGTTTTCTTCTTCAACTCCATTTTTAGGAAATTTTAATCCCTATAGCAAATTATTACACCCTATTTATTTGAATCAAAACAATTTCAAAATATTATTACTTAGGACTATCTTTTCTATTTTATAGCAAAATAGGTATTTATATATACCTAAAATTGAAGCATAAAATACGTCAATTATGTTATTTCTCTCTCGTCCTTTTTCAATCTTCTCCCTCAAAATTTCCTTTTATCTATCATTTTCTCGTGACTGGAAAACCATGCAAGCATACTTGATTGACTTTCCCAACTGAAAGAAGAACAAGAATTGAAAAAGAGAAAAATAGAATATTTGATCTGGCCATGGCTATGCCGGAGATGATTTGAGGGCTAGGTTTTTGTTCGTCTCTATTTTTAATACAGTATTTTGTTTGGCCGGAAAACGCCATTTCCGACGAACTTTCTTCTCTTCTTTGCTATTTAGTCACATACAATGATATAAATACATTGTATTCTATACAAATACACTCAAACACATTGTATTATTGTTTATATATACATTATTTTTTTGCATATATTTATGTATTTCGAAGGCTGTATTTTTTTAATACAGTTGTAGACATAAATTTTATTGGAATAAAATCCGTAAAATAATTTGGACAATATTTTAAATTCAAGATATATTGGTCCAAATAAATATTATGGGCTAATATAATTAAATTATTATATAAGTCCAATACATATGGGTTAATAAATAAGTCTTAATCCATTGGGCTAGCCCATTTAATTGAGCTAAAGTGATGAGCTCACTTCATTAAGCCCAAGATGTCATCTTCCTAGAGGCCCAATTTGGCGCCACATGTCAAATGATGTGGCGCACCAAGTCAAATGGAAGAGCCAATTGGATCATGCCACGTGTCAAAATGACAAGGCATGCCAAATCACATTAAAAGGCCAATGAAATCGCGCCACATGTGCAAGTGACATGTTCTAGCCAATCAAATGCGGCCTTGTCACACTTCAATTTGATTGGTCGGAAAGAGTTTGTTCTTATCATAACTCTTTCCTCCCATAACTATAAATAGGGGTCTTCATAACTCAGAAAAAACACCAGAAGTTATAACAAGAAGCAAGAGGGAGCTTGTGGATCAAACGCTGTGGATTTCTCTAAAAAACTACAAGCATTCAAGTGTTCTAAGGATTTAAAAATCAAGATGAAGATTCAAGAACAAGCTGCAAGCCCTTGGATTAAAAATACGTCAAGAACAAGTTGCAAGTCCTTGGATTAAAAATACGTCAAGATCAAGATCAAGATCATGCCTCAAGCACTTGGATTAAAATAAAATAAAGTTCACGATTAAGCTCAAAAGCTCTTTTATTTACTGTTGGAAAGTAGAATCAAAGGATTCATAGAGATAGTAACACTCAAATATTTGAAATAAAATACTACGATTGTTGCGATATTTTCGATTTTGATTATATTTTCTCGACGCAATTTATTGTCTACAAATTCTGGCACGCCCAGTGGGACAATCTCTACCTCTCATCTCAACTTTTCAATCACCATTCAAGAACAACAAATGGCTTCCAATAAAATCAACTCCAGTTCAACTTCCTTCAAGTCTGCTAATTCCGGGATCGATGCTGATGTGGAAAACATACTCGAAGTTACCTTTGGAAGCTTTGGACCAGTTACGAGGAGCAAAGCAAGCTCGTTAGGAAAATAAACACCTCAAGTGCCGTCCGCATCTACCCTTGTTTTCGGATCTTCATCCTCAAAAGGATCAAGATCTTCCACAAATGCACTCGAAGGAGGAAGCAATGTTGCTGAAAAGATCAACAAAACTCTTGCTCTGCTTGACCTCTCATGATCCAAACACTCTGCTGTGAAGGAAGATGATGATGCTTCAAGTGATGGATCCTCCCCACTTACACCACATAGCGTGAGCCAATCAAGGATCAATCTGTGTGAAAATCCATGCTACTCTCCGTCGTCCATGACAATCATGCAAGCCATGGTGACAAACACTTCATTTGTGGAGGAGCAATTGGTAAACTTGACGGAAGCAATCGTTGGCTTGACCAAGTGCATGAAAAATCAAGATGCTAGAATCGATAAGCTAACAAATAGGGTGGGAATCTTGATAGAAGAAGAATCCACCCATGCACCTGGAAAACTCCCAGAAGTTNNCTCCCCCACGACAAGTTGCATCCACTAAGGAAATTCCAGTCTCTTCGGAAGGGATGATTCCAATCAATCAACTAAAGGAGTTTATTGAAGGGACTATAAGAAATAAATATGAAGTTGCTTCCAAGTCCTCCTTTACCTATGCAAAGCCGTACAATTCAAGGATCGATACGTTGAAGATGCTTGCTGGCTATCAACCTCCGAAATTTCAACAGTTTGATGGCAAAGGCAATCCAAAGAAACATGTGACGTACTTCGTTGAGACATGCAACAATGCTGGGACTTATGGAGATTACCTCGTCAAACAGTTTGTCCGCTCATTAAAATAAAATGCTTTTGATTGGTACACGGACCTCGAGGCTGGATCTGTTGATAGCTGGGATCAACTAGAGCAAGAATTCCTCAATCGCTTTTATAGCACGAGACGTACTGTGAGTATGATAGAACTCACAAGTACTCGCCAACGGAAGAGTGAACCAGTTATCGACTTTATCAATCGTTGGAGGAATGCAAGCCTCAAATGTAAAGACAGGCTTAGTGAAGCTTCTGGCATAGAGATGTGCACCCAAGGTATGCATTGGGTATTGCGCTACATCTTGCAAGGTATCAAGCCTAGCACATTTGAAGAACTTGCAACTCGTGCCCATGACATGGAATTGAGCATGGCCTCTACTGGAAATGAAAGGTTGCCCATCTATGAACCTCGCAAAGGGAACGACAAGCAAGAAGTCAGAAAATGGAGCAAGTTTGTACCAAAATCTGAAAATAAAGAAGCTATGAATGTCAACACATCACCTGTGAAGTTCACGACGAAGGTGAGCAAGAAGCAGAGTATGAAATCCACTTCGTTTCAAGATAAGCCAAGTGGAAAGTTGACTCTAAAAGAAATGCAAGAGAAAGAGTACCAATTTCTGGATTCTGATGTGCCAGCTATTTTTGAAGAACTCCTCGAGTTAAATCTCATTGAGCTTCCGGAGATGAAGCGGACAAATAAAGCTGAGAAAATTGATGACCCAAATTACTGCAAATATCATCGACTTGTGAGCCACCCTCTGGAGAAGTGCTTTGTCTTCAAGGACAAAGTTATGGACTTGGCTCATGAAAAGAAGATCGTGCTTGAAGATGAGAAAGCAAGCGCAAACCAAGTCTCTATCATATTTGGCTCATTCAATCCAGACGAATTATGTAGTTCCAAAGAGAGTAAAGATGAAGAATTACTGGAGAACTACAAGGTTGAAGATGGTCAACCTGAGGATGATGAAGGTTGGACGCTGGTGACTCATCGTAGGCGCCACAAAAGGAGCCCACGAAAAGGATCAATGGAACAACCAACGAGGAAATAATGGTGAAAAAACCTAGAAGATGGAACCCAGTTAAGCACGTAAAGAAAGCGAAAGTGGAGGTGCACCACCCTTAAAAGCCATGATATCCAGTGACCTTGGAGGAGTTTTTACCAAGTTGGTTCCGTACGAAGATTTCCCATGAGGGTATTTATGCCTCTTGTTGCCATACTGACGAAGGGAAAGAAAGGAGTGATGACCTACCGTCGACACCATATTCGGAAAAGCTTATCGAGTCCACTCCTCAAGAATTTAATGCTTGTGAGAAAAAAGTCACGTTCACAAATGATGATCTTTTGCTAGGTGACACTCCTCATAACCGCCCATTGTACTTGGTTGGCTATACGCGTGATGAAAAGGTAAATCGAATTTTCGTTGATAGAGGATCCTCAGTGAACATTTTGCCAATTCGCACTGTGAAAGAACTTGGTATTCCCATGAACGAACTCTCAGAAAGTCGTGTGATGATCCAAGGATTCAACCAAGGAGGGCAAAGAGCCATAGGCACGATCATGCTGGGAATCACCATTGAAGATATGCAATCAAGTGCATGGGTGCATGTGATCGATGGAAGACTTCATACAATGTCTTGCTTGGAAGACCTTGGATACATGAGAATAAAGTAGTTCCATCTACCTACCATAAATGTTTAAAATACTACGAGGGTGAAGTCGAGAAGAAGATAGTTGCCGATGATGCGCCATTCACCGAGGCAGAGTCACACTTCGCCGATGCAAAGTTATACTTGAAGAAACACATTGTGAAGGAGCTAAAAGTTGATGATGGCATGAAAAACAAGAATGACGAGCCCACAACTAAAAGAGCTGAGGTGACTATTGGTAAAGCCAAATTCCAACATAGACATCCCTATGTCTTCATGTTCACATAACCTTCAAGTTTGTTGGACTTCATATTTGATCACCGCTAAAAAGAGGGTATATTAAGTTTTGATTTATAGCAAGAAAAAAGTCTTGTGACTTCGAGGCTTCCATACCAAAACACAAAAGTTTTGGCAAAGTCGCGCCAATTCGAAACTGTCGATATATCAAAATCTGATGTTGACTTCGAAATATTAGCTGAAACTATCCTTAAAGTATTAAATCCTACATTTTGGAGATGTTTTATATTTTGACGTTTCATTTTCATAAAATGAAACGGTTTTTGATTTCAACGTTCCTACATCAAGATACAATTTTTTTTGGTGAAGTCGCGCAAATATGAGACTATCAACGTATCAGAATCTAAAGTTAGCTTCAAAATAATATCTGGGACGATTCTCAAGTTATTTGGTTCCGAATTTTGGATATGTCCTAGATCTCGAAGTTTATTTTCCATAAAATCAAGTGGTTCATGATTTCGACGTTCATACACCAAGATATGAATTTTTTAGTGAGACTGCACAAATATGAAATTTTCAACGTGGTGGAATCTAAAGTTGGTTTCAAAATATTACCTGCGGTGATTCTGAACTTTGGATATGTCTCGAATTTTAAAGTCTAGTTTCTAAAATAAAACTAAATGGCTTATATTGTTAACATTCTCACATTGAGATATATATCTCTCGCCACAAAAGATGCAAAGATGATGAACAATATTATCCTCAAAGAAGGAGGATGTATTTCCAAATACAGAGAACTTCGAGATATGAACGCCAACAACATTTAAAAGAAAAATCAAAAAGAAGATAAGTTCCATCATGGGAGCATCAATACATCATAATAAGCAAAGAACTATTGATATTGAACCGCAAAGGAAGAAGGGTCATTAATGAAAACGCGTGATATAAAATAAAATTAATAGAGTTTTCATTCCTAAGAAAAGCCGCTAGTTAATCAAATGCGAAAAAAAGGCGGATAAAATACTCTATATTTACTAATCTAAACACAAATTATAATTGACCAAGGCTTTAAGAGTTGCCTCTAGGTGTTGTTTCTTCATCTCCACGTCGGCCAAGTCATCAGCAGTTGCCAAGGAAACACCAGAACATCTACGGTACTCCTCTTCAGCAGATAAGACTCTAGATTCAATCTCTTCAACCTCTTTCTTGGCAACACCTCGAAGAGCTCTTAACTGTTTCACCTTCTCCTTGGCCTCTTTGAGAGATCGACTGGCAGCAGATAATTTCTCGGCCTTCTCCCCTTTCTCAATCAAGACAAGATCAAGATGTTCCTTGGCGTTTAATAATGACTCTGATTTTTCAACATCCACAACCTTATCAGAAAGAGTTGATCGTGCCTGGTCATATGATGTGGCAAGCTTAAATAAAGACTTCAATAGTCCTTTTAGAGGGGAATATCCACACCCTTTCTGTCCATCTCCTCGAGAATTACTTCGATCTCGAATTGAAGAGAAAAAGCATGGTCTGCGGTAAGGTCCTTGAGTTTGGCATGAATTTTAGCCCAGGCATTTAGAATGAAATCCTTGCGAAGAGTCAAGACAACCTTTCTTCCATCAAAGATATACATGGTTGGTGCTGATCGTTGGTGAAAATTAGGCCCCGATTTCGCTGCAAGACTAGGAATGGAAGTTGCCTCTAGGTCTGACTGAGCTATTGGAAGTAATTTCCTCGAGTCTGGCCCCGGGGCAGATTCACTACTACTTTGGGGCTTGCTTTGGTGGGACGCCATTGAAATGTGAACACCATTTGCCTGCATAGAAAAGAATATATGATCAGTTCAACTACTTGGATATTATAAAATAATATGAAGGTTTTAATCGTTACTTCTTTGATAGCCGTCAAAGTCCTTGAAGCACTTCCGATGTTGTCACTAATCTCGACTACATCCAAATTAGCATCTCCTTGTTTGTTAGAATATGGCTTCACCCGCTTGAAGTTTTGATCTCCCTGACTACTATCACTCTCGTTTTGGGGCGGACATTTGTTGGAGGTAGGAACAATGGTACCTAATGGAAAGGAACCCTCGTTGGCTTGATGAGCCTGAACAAGGACCTTCTTTTGAACTTCTTTATATGGAGGTCCCTTGACATCGCATGGTACAACCACTTTGGATTTTAACGTAGGAGGCTTTCCCTCCATGTTATGCTGTTGAGGCGTGATCTCTGAAGGTGTAGTAGTAACTGGGCCAGCGGTATTCACCAAAGATTACAAGTGGTTTTCAAGGAAGCGTCCATGCACTCTTTCCCACCAAGACTTATAATCGGACGAGACATGATTCTTCATCTTGGGCATAATAGGGGGAAATGTGGCATTTGACCTACTTTTAGACAAAACACAAATTCGTAAAAGTTCCAATCCTTTGTCTAAAGAGCACTCACGAAAATCTTGATCCAAGCAACCGGGGATGTCTTGATAAAAACCGAATTGACGACTGAAACAATGAGGGCTATAAAGCTCCACGATGAAGGTCGATCCATTTCTCAAAGAAAAGTAATTCGAGCGAATACTCATAAAATAGTTTGACTCGGACTCTTCCTCGTTGCCATCATCACGATAATAATACGGTTGAGGATTGCTTGGAATTGTGGAAGTCCATACGGCACTTTCTCCTCCATGAATACGTTTTCTCGCGTCATTATTCCCAAAGCATCTTGATGTTCCCTCAATGAGTATATGGCCATCAGAGGAGTAGTCGGCCTATTCGTTAGAGCAAAATGAGTCTTGAAGTAGCAGGCCAACCAACTGTACACATAATGAATTGAAAAGTAAGCTCTAGAAGAATCGAGTGGTGAGCCATTTGAAATTGTGTTTAATCCCTTGTAAATGCTAGCTAAGACTGGAAAGACAAGGTTAATTATTTTTCCACACGCTAGAAGGCCTGCAATCTTGAAAGTCTCAGTCCGAATAAAGTCGCCTTATTTTGTAGCGAGCGCAAAGACACATAACCATCATGATAAAAAAGCAGCCAAGTATACTTCGTCTTTCTTGCCACTTCCTATGCCAAGTTTAACAAATAATGCATCTTCAACTTCCGACCAATTGACCATTTTACCTATGGCTCTAGTAGGGTTGTGTATTGATTTGGGACGAGCTGACTTCTTTTCTTTTCTCGCTGGAGGTTGTTCATACTTTAAAACCTTTTTACAGGGACGTTATGATTTTTAGCGTTTCCCTCTCGGAGTTGGTGATATGCATCAAACAATTACTGACATGCTTGTGGAAGGAACATTTTATCCTTGTCGTAAGCACCTGTAAGTTCTCGAGTATTTGGAATAAATTCCTCATAAGAAGACCCCATTAAAGGCAGACCCCCAATAGTGCACAAATCCCAAAGGGATATGGATAACTCTCCAACTGAGGTAAGTAACGTGTTTGTTAGAGGACACCAAGCCTCACAAAAGGCTTGCATGATACTTGTAGAATGATCATAAGTAAACAATGAGGCATAGACAACATCGTAAATACTGGTGGCCCTCAATGCTCGATGGTTCCTACTAAGAATATCTTCGGTCCACTCCCAATAGCTGGGGATATAATGAAATTCGCCACCAAAAGTTAAGGAATCACTCCAATATACTTCTCCTTTAAGGATTCGTTGTCCTAAGCATGGTAGGGACTTGCCACATTTTAACTTTGTGATTAGGGGAACGGAGAGTCCATGTCTTGAATTTACGTTTGGTGTTTTCAAAGGTCCAATCTATCAAATGAAATAGATTTTGCAAGGATGGCCACGAAGCTGCATATAAGCCGGTCGGTGGTATATCAACTAGTAATCTGGTCTCCGTTTTACTATCTTTGTGCTCTGAAATTACAAGGTACTTGGACGTGGAGGAAGTGGATGCTGAGTCTCTGAAGTAAACCATGTTCAAGCTGCATATACAAAAAAAAATTGTTAGTACCTAGGTCAAAAGGGAAGAGTAACAATCGCAATCTTGAAAGAGAGCATGGATAAGAAAAATAAAACGCCTCAGACGTAAAAAAAAGAAGGATGTCTGTGTTGGACTTTTAAAATATTTTCGTTGTGAACTTTTAAAGATGTTCGTCTCGAACTTTTAAAGGCATTCGGATTTTTAAGGTTTTCGTTCCGAACTTTTAAAAGGCGTATGCCTCGAATTTTTAAAGGTCTTCAAAATTTCGCCCCGGACTTTAAAAAATAAAGGGGGATGTCTGTGTCGAACCTTTAAAAAAAATTCATTTTCGTTGTGAACTTTTAAAGGTGTTCGTCTTGAACTTTTAAAGGAATTTGAATTTTTAAAGGTTTTCGTTGCGAACTTTTAAAGATGTTCGTCTCGAACTTTTAAAGGCATTCGGATTTTTAAGGTTTTCATTCCGAATTTTTAAAAGGCGTATTTCTCGAATTTTTAAAGGTCCTCACTTCCGACTTTTAAAGATTTCTACCACGAGCTTTTAAGGGTCTTCACCACGAACTTTTAAAGGTTTTCACTGTATGCTTTTAAAGATCTTCACCGCAAACTTTTAAAGGTCTTCATTGTGAACTTTTAAAAATCCTGCCCACAAGCTTTTAAAGATCTTTGCGCGAACTTTTACGGTCTTCTCCGCAAATTTTAAACGTATTCGTCGCGAAATTTTAAAGATCTTCGTCTCGAACTTTTAAAGTGCTTGATATTTTGACGAAGTTACTGCTAAAAAGAAACTACAAAAGGGACAAAAAAAAGACAAAGAAAAACAAAATGAAAAAATAAATTGTTACCTCTCCGGTCTTCCAAATCGGACTTGAGAGTTGATGCAAAAAAATGCGTCTTGATGTTAATAGTTGACGACGATGCTGCTATATATAATAATAATAATATGATGGTTGTTTGGAGGAGTTATCTCGATGTGGGATATAAAGTGTTTACTATGAGGCGGTTAAAATTTTCTAATTTCAAATAGGATTTAAAGAGGAGGATATAGAGTTATTGTGGGAATTGGACTTCTTTATTTCTTTCCCATGCAACGCCTGTCTCTTTAGTTGAAATAACATAGTTATAACTTTGCACCATGTTACCAAAATCATGTGGCACATGATTAGTCTACTTTGACCTTGGCAACAATTTTTCATTACAATACTGTAATGATTTTAATTTTCCTTCTTTATTTTCTTTTTTTTAAAAAAAGAACAAAGTTCCTTCAAGCTTAACACTATTAGCTCATCAACTTAGAGAGGCACGTGAATCTTTCAAAAAGAACGAAAGATTCTTAAGTGTATTAAGTCTGGTTGCTTTAACGTGTTACTTCAAGCCTTGTTTTTGGAGTTCAATACATCTACATCCCAACAAATCTTGAAGTAAGGGCATTTGTAGACATATAAATTTTATTGGAATAAAATCCGTAAAATAATTTGGACTATATTTTAAATTCAAGATATATTGGTCCAAATAAATATTATGGGCTAATATAATTAAATTAATTATATAAGTCCAACACATATGGGTTAATAATTAAGTCTTAATCCATTGTGCTAGCCCATTTAGTTGGGCTAAAGTGATGAGCCCACTTCATTAAGCCCAAGATGTCATCTTCCTAGAGGCCCAATTTGGCGCCACATGTCAAATGACGTGGCACGCCAAGTTAAATGGAAGAGCTAATAAGATCATGCCACGTGTCAAAATGACAAGGCATGCCAAATCACATTAAAAGACCAATGAAATCACGCCACATGTGCAAGTGACATGTTCTGACCAATCAAATGCGACCTTGTCACACTTCAATTTGATTGGTCAGAAAGAGTTTGTTCTTATCATAACCCTTTCCTCTCATAACTATAAATATGGGTCTTCATAACTCAAAAAAAGACACCAGAAGTTATAACAAAAAGCAAGAGGGAGCTCGTGGATCAAACGCTGCAGATTTCTCTAAAAGCTACAAGCATTCAAGTGTTCTAAGGATTTAAAAATCAAGACGAAGATTCAAGAACAAGCTGCAAGCCCTTGGATTAAAAATACGTCAAAAACAAGCTGCAAATCCTTGGATTAAAAATACGTCAAGATCAAGATCATGCCTCAAGCACTTGGATTAAAATAAAATAAAATTCACGGTTAAGCTCAAAAGCTCTTTTATTTACAGTTGGAAAGTAGAATCAGAGGATTCATAGAGATTGTAACATTCAAATATTTGAAATAAAATACTATGATTGTTGCGATATTTTCAGTCTTGATTATATATTCTCGACGCAATTTATTGTCTACTACAGTCGAATATCACTATGTTTTTGTGATTTTTTGTTATTTGAATAGAATTGAATATGGTGAATCGAATACAATATATAATAGTGAATAATGAATATCTGTGAATTGACTACAATGTATACTGTTGAATACAATGTATATTGTTTCATGAATACAGTAGCGCGAATACAGTTGCACAACTGGACTCCCCTATTTTTTAAGCGAATTTCATTACTGTATTCATGAATACAGTCGCGTAAATACTAAATAGTAGCTATAAGAAGTAATTATATATATATATATATGATAGCTATATAAAAAGTTAATAACCACCTCTCATTTTATGCTATTATTACATGATTGTAATAAGGCAAATTGATGCGTAATCCTTGTCCCAAAATACTTTGCCAAATCCAAATTCAAACAAGCATCCATTTAAAACATGTGTTTTGTCCAAATTGAAGTATATAGTTGGTAAGCCATAAAGCCATTACAAAACCCTTCAAGTATGTATCAGTGTACAAAGCCTTTTTAATGTTTTCAACCGTAACTACCTAATTACTAACTCTGCAATTATAGATAAATAAAGTCATAAATAGAATAAAATGAAGGCTGAGTCCTTTGGTGGATTGCATGAGTGGATTTACGTTTGCGATGGTATTAGACGCATTTTGCTCTCGGTTCGACTATACTGTATTAACAAAATTTTATAGACATATATGTGGGTAATCTTACAAAAATATCCCAAAAAGTTTCAATTTATCAATCTCTAGACTAGCCAAGTACATATAAAAACTGAAAATTCAAATAAATAAGGTACTTTCTTTCCAAGAATCACACGCAAAAATCTCATTCCATACTTTTATGGATAAGATAGCAAACAAGATGATAATATATATATATATATATATATACACGATTCCAAAAATCTAAGTTTGTTTCAATGGGTATGGTTGAAATTCATTGAAAAAATATAGATGAGTCAATGTACAAATTTTGAGGAAGATTGCAGGTGATTTGGACTAGTTTGGTATCAAAATTCTGCCAAATCATTCAAAAAGTGAAATTCAACTCCTTAAGATATACCCGATCTATTCTAGTAACACCGACTAAAAAAACAAAAAATTGACTTTTTTGGCTACAAATAGCTAATTGGCTAATATTAATAATATTTTATACATTAGCCAATTTTTGTTTGCCTTGTTAATGGATGTACTATCGCGTCACATCTAAGGGGAGGTGCCTTGGTGCATGCTATTTACCGATGATATATTGTTGATTGACGAGACGCGTAGCGGAGTTAACGCGAGATTGGAGGTTTGGAGACAGACCTTGGAGTCTAAATGTTTCAAACTGAGTAGAACCAAGACAAAATACTTGGAGTGCAAATTCAGTGAGACCCATGATGCAGACGTAGAGGTTAAGCTTGATGATCAATTTATCCCCAAGAGAGGGAGTTTTAAGTATCTCGAGTCTATTATCCAGGATAACGGGGAGATTGACGAAGATGTCACACATCGCATCGGAGCTGGGTGGATAAAGTGGAGGCTTGCTTCCGGTGTTCTATGTGATAGGAATGTGTCGTTAAGACTTAAGGGTAAGTTTTATCGAGTGGTGGTTTGACCCGCTATGTATGGGGCTGAGTGTTGGCCAGTCAATAACTCCCACGTATAGAAGATGAGGATGTTAAGATGGATGTGTGGGTGTACCAGGAGAGATATCATTAAGAATGAAGCTATCCGAGACAGAGTGGGAGTAGTCTCCGTGGAGGACAAGATGCGGGAGTCACGACTGAGATGGTTCAGACGCGTAGGAGAAGAAGCATTGATGCCCCTGTCAGGAGGTGTGAGAGGTTGGCCATGGAGGATTTGAGAAGGGGGCGTGGTAAGCCTAAGAAGTACTGGGAGAAGTGATTAGGCAGGACATGCCGCTGCTTCAGCTCACTGAGAACATGACACTTGATAGGAGGGTGTGGAGGTCGAGGATTAAGGTAGAAGGTTAGTAGGTAGTTTATAGTGTTCACAGATAGGCTTAGTAGCATGCCTACCCTCCCCAGACCCCACATGTTGAGATCAAACTGGGTTTGTTGTTGTTGTTGTTGTTATAAATTAGCCAATTTTTGTAATAAGCTACTTATAAATAGACATAGATGGTAGTTTCCCATATATGTGTCCTAATTATTTTGGACCCATTGGCTGAACAACTAGTTGTTACATGATTGGATTTCTATTTGAGTGAGATACCTTTGCTCCTATAAAGGCCGGAAGAAAGAATGTTTTGCTCCGCTCGTTATCGCATCGCCTCAAACAACCATTTAACATTATTTGAGTATTTTAAAGATAACTTTTTACATATTATAAATCAACGTTAAATTCAATAAGTAGCTGGAACATATCATGAATTTGAGCAGGGGGAGTCATGGCTTCTCAATATATACCGCTAGAATTTTTTATGTTTCTTTTTTTGGGCACGTTGAGCAGGACCAAAACAGAGTACTTGGAGTGCAAGTTAAGTGGCGTGACTCAGGAAGAGGATGAAGACGTAAAGCTTGAGTCACAAGTCATCCCTTAGCGAGAATGTTGCAAGTACCTTGAGTCTATTATACAAGGGAATGAGGAGATTGACGAGGGTGTCACTCATTGTATTGGGCGGAATGGATGAAATGGAGGCTCGCTTCCGGTGTTCTGAGTGATAAGAATGTGCCACCAAAACTTAAAGGTAAGTTCTATAGAGCGGTTGTCAGACCGACTATACTGTATAGGGCTGAGTGTTGGCTGGTCATGACATCCCATGTCCAGAAGATGAAAGTGGCGGAGATGAAGATGTTGAGGTAGATATGCGGGCGTACCAGGTTATAAAATTAGAAATGATGTTATTCGGGACAAAGTGGGTGTGGCCCCTATGGAGGACAAGATACGGGAGGCGAGACTTAGATGGTTCGAAAATATGAAGAAGAGAGGCACTGATGCTCCACTGAGAAGGTGTGAGAGGCTGGCATGGGAGGGCCAACAGAGAGGTAGAAGAAGACCGAAGAAGTATTGGTGGGGGGGG
>ML416677.1:20890-34987 GCA_005239525.1 Nicotiana knightiana | reverse complement strand
GGGGGGGGAGGTGTAACCTAAGGAAAGAAAATAGAAACTTACTCCTCCCAAAAGATATGAGTTATTTGCTTATTTTCATAGTTGACAATTCAAACTTAACACGGTTTGCTTTAGAGAGAATCTAAACTTTATGCATGAATACTACACAACAAATAAGATGGAATTATTTCTCAACTTCCTGCCAAATATAGTTTGCATTTTGTTCGGATAGGACGGCCAATGCGAATAGTTTGTTACTTTGCTCATTGAATTTTATTTGTATGCTACTATGCGGGACAGTGAATTCTTTAGACCAATGAACAGAACTGCTAAGAAGCAAGATGTGTGCATGCAAATATTCTTTTGTGCTTATCAGGAAACTTCTATTTTTATTGTGTCATTTGTTGTGGTTCTTAGCTTTGGCACCTTTTCTTTGCAGCTCTTTGATGGAAAGGAAGGAAGACCAAAGTATCCTCGACGATGGGTGATATTGCCTCCTTTCCTGTAGAAATGCGGGGAAGCTTGAGAAGTATTCATCAGTTGACCATTTTCTGTGAACCTGCAGCTTTTGAAGGTTTATGTTTCTCATTTAAGGATTTTAATACTTAATCAGATTTTTCCCTTGGTTCTCTTGTATTTCTGTTCCATGACTTAGCTTCTTTTTAGATCAGATGATGTTTGAGCGAGTTCATTTTTGTAGTTCTCAGTTCTTTGTGATGTCTTGAAGAACCATCTTTGTTCCCCTCAGTTGTTGCGTTAATCTATTGTTTATGACAGTCATCTTATAATAGTTTGCAAGGAACTTACATGCATCTTACAGGTTCTAAAACTTACATGCGGTAGTACAGGCAGAGGCGGATGCAGCCTTTCTATGGTAGGTTCAACTGAACCTAGCATTACCGACACAGAACATAGCTCTATATATGTAGAAACCACCAACTTTTCAATAACTATTAAATCTTGAGCCCATAATTTTAGGTACAATGAGTTTAGTCTAAGAGCTTTGTAGGTTGAACCCATCAAGTTTAAACCAATCCGGCTATGCATACAGGATCTAGTTTTCTAGTGTTATCAGGAGAGCATCTGATTTTATAGTGGTAGGACAAAGCTATTCAGTCATAACTCATTACTGAGCAGTATCTGGTTTACAAACTAAATATGATGGGAATTCAAAAACACGATCCTTTTTATCGAATAGAAGCATAAATTGCCGGTAAAACAGATATTTAACAATCAAAAGTTTTGAGAAATCTAGTTGACCGACCTTCTAAGTGAATAGGCATAGTTAAGTGACTTTTCTGTTACAAACGAAAGAAAAACGACTTTACTAATTACTAGATAATTCAGATAGATTGAAACACATATGCCATCTATACCGTGTGAATAGATATAGATAATAAATTATTCACACAATCGCTCAAATAGTTTGGGATTAAGGCACAGTTGTTGCGTACATCTATAGTATTGCTTCGTGGTTATCATTTTTCATCTAATGCATTTTATTTGACAAGATGAAAATTGCTCCTGACAATCTGGTACACAAATATATATATGTGCGCGCGCGCAAGCAGACTTTTAGAGCGCTAACAAGGAATCATAAGTGCTCAAAGAAAATGTTTGATCCTTTGGTTGAACATTCCCAGCCCAAAAGGGTAAGAGATGACAACTGTAGGATGAGGAAAAGTGGAGTTTCTAAGTTGGATTGACATGTGCTTGGGTAGTGCCATTGCTGTATTAACTGCTTTAATCATCAGAAGAGAAAAAAAGGCAAATGTCTTTAAGACAATCACACATGGGTTTTGCATCTTTGCGAGGCTTTAGAAAAAGCTAGAATGGGCATAGAGTATGACCCCCACACCCTCTTTTTAATTTATATAAAGTTTTTACTCGGTTTAATCTTGCGCTTACTTCAACTATTTCATCGAGGGCATGTTACCTTCCTACATAAGTATCGAATAATTCTAGTCTATCAAGAGAAATCGCCTGGCGTCTCTTTGTTTTTGCCGGAATTTGATTACGAATTTTCTATGATTTTCACTCATTTCATTGACAATTAGTCCGGATTGTTAGGTACTGACCCCCACACTTTCTTTGTTAACTGACTTTCCAACTATGACTTCTGTACTACTCAAAAAGAGGGAATGAGATTTTACAGACACTCCTCATGGTCATTGGGTTTAAGATTTTCAAGATCCATGATTCCATATTTTATTATAATTCAGATTTGGTGTCATTAACAAACAGCTCTTTTCAGCTTTAAGAGAAAGTAATCATCTGTCATTTCGTTGCCATTAAATTGCCATTTTAATATTTCCTAGCTCTTGATTGGCTTTGACATTTCAGGTCCTATTTGTTAATCAAGCAGGGTAGGTAGGGGGACGGGCTGGGACCGGCCTTCTATTCCAGTGAATAATGTTATACTGATTAGGCAGTGAACCCAGGCCCCGTTCGTGAGAAATTATTGGGTTTATTGTTGTTGTACTGTTCCACTGGTTAGGTGACGACATGATTGGAACCTCGAGGCGATACAACAATGTAACATTTTTTCAGTCACTTATTCCTAGTTTATAAGTATATCTATCAAAGTTTTTGGAACACTATCTGTTTTTAATCTTAATCACATTCTCTTAAAGAAGATATTTAATAGCTTTAATCATAAAAATATTGATTGAACTATCCTCTATATCTCGTATTAATACTTATATTGTTTGGAACAATAAGGATAGGTTTAGAAAAATAAAATAATAATAGTTTCTTGTTTTTCTAAAACTCGAAATATCTTAGAATAAAACGGCTAAAATTTGAGACAGGAAGATATGTAACATCTACTTTGCAAGAATAAGTTAATGTCTTTTTCTTTTTTGAAAGGGATTGAAAACTGGAATTTTAAAAAAAACTTTTTTTAAAAAACTAATGATGCGGAATTATCAGGAAAAAACAACAAAATGGATAAAATGCACGAACACAAAACTGGAAATCACAAAGGCTAAAGAGGATAACTTGAGGTCCAAATTCTCGAGTGCATTTAGCCACACAAAATAAACTATATGTAAAAGAGGAAAAAGAAAAGAAAAGAAAACAGACTAACAACTTCTATACCACAATTTTTATTGATTCTTATATTGTTTTATATTTTATTACAACCATATATATATGCCCAAATGTAGTTCCACGTAGTGGTGTCTGGGGATGTTAGTCGCACGCGAATCTTACTTAGAGACTGTTTCCAATAGATCTTCGGTTAAAAAAAAACATAAGTATAACATTAATAGGGAAGAAAAACAACAGAGTAGAAGCCATGAGAACGAATTAGTAACCGCAAGATAATAAGCTGACCGAAATGAAAAACAACATGTAGTAATAGGAACCTAAGAATAAGAAAACACGAAAATACATACTAATACTACTGATATAGAAAGAAGAACGCGCGATTACCTACTAATCTCCTACCCTAATGTTATATTGAAATGTTATTGACTTTTATATTTGAGCAAAGGTGTCCGTATCTTAATATTCCATAGAACATGCACCCCCTTTTTCCTTTTCCGAACATGCACTAATTAATTTGACAAAGTTTCAAATCTTTGTGAGAGATAATATAAGAACAATTTATGAATAATTGATTGGGGTATAAGTAATATACAGTGTAAGAAATTTTTACAGTAATATGTTATATTTATTTGTTGTAGCAGGTAATCTATAACAAATTTCACATTTTAAGAAAATTATCTATAGATATATTTAGGTGACCTGATATTGTATATTTAAACTATGTATATTATATAGATTTAAAGGAGATGATATAAATAGTATGAGAAACCATCAATCTGTCACGTATCTTCTTGGAACTTAATAAAGAAAACAAAAAGTTACATTGAAACGTCCACATTTTCAGCTAATTCACATAATAAGTGTTGGTTGATTCGGGAATATAATTAACCTAATTAAGACGTTTTACAATGTATTTCCATAATATCTGAAAGGAGGTCTCGGGTTCGATGGTAGGAAGCGCTTCCCCCCGAATAGGGCCCTACGCGACGCGAATCCGGATATAGTCGGGCTTCAATGTGGATACCGAACAACCGGGTGGGAAGCCAAAAGAAAAAGGTATTACAAAAATCTGAAAACAAATGAAATAGTAGGTAATAAGAAATTTTAAAAAGGAAAAAAAATGAGAAATGCCCACATTGATGTATAAATTATAACAAGAACATAACTCAATAGTAACAACATATTCAGTGTATTTTTACCAGAGACGAATACACAGTATAGAAAAAAGGGTCACCGACACCCGATAACTTCGACAAAAACTCCATGTATAATAGCAAATATCTTTAAGAGATAGCTAGATATTAGCGTAGGCTCACGTACCAATTTTTATGACTAGTGATAAATTTACAGTCATGGTGCCTGTGACCGGTGACCACCGAATTCTAGGTTCGTTTTTGATTCCCATAAGCGGAGTCTATGAATGGTAATGTATATACAGATCTTATCCAAATTTTATATAAGTAAAGAGATTATTTTTGATAAATCCTCAGCTCATACAAGCATAAGCACATCAACAAGCACATATATGACTCTATTGTCATGAAATTGTATTCTTTCTTTAAGGAGTAAAAAATATTTCATAATGCATACGTTCGGTTGGGCATAAACTTTAGTTTTTCGTGTTGCTTTGTTAACTAAGTAAAAAGAAAAGGTAAATAAAAAAAACTTTTTACAAATCTAATTTTGAGAGAATATATGAAAGAAAAAATAAAATATACGTTCTTTATTTGCAGGAAGAGAAAATGAGAGAAAAAGCGAAAAGAGAGGGACTCGGTGGGGACCACTAAATGATAGCCCCCACGATGGTTCAATGATGTCCGTTTATCCAGACTGTTAATAGATCCAACGGCTGAGATTTATTCTCCATTTTCAATATAACCCCTCCATTTTTTCTCCTATCTCCGCCAAATAATAGGGGAGGAATACAATTAAACACTTCCCATTTTCGTTCCTTTTGTCTCTCTCTCTCTCAACTCTCGCTCTTCAATTCTAAGCTCCGAAGGGTACAATTCAATCTGCATTTCCCTTGAAATCCTTATTTTTGCTTTGTGTTTTTAATTTGTTGCCTTGATTTGAATTTGATTTATGTGAATTCTCAATTCTGATTTAAGGAAATATAACTGCTTTGAGATTACTTCTGATAAAGTTATCTGACTTGGGTAAAGATGCTAGATTTTAAAGGATTTTATGTGTTTGATAATATTTTTTAAAATAATATTCTTATAGAATCAATATTTAGAAACGTTGGGTGCTAGAATAGAGAAGCAATATATAGATTATAGTCAAGAGAGACGGAGCCGCCATTTGAAATTATGGGTTACAGTATTCTAATTCGTTTTTAGTTGCTGGGTTCTAAATTAATAAAATGTGCATAATTCAATAATTTTTTAAGTTAAAAATACAAGGTTTGGACAAAAGTTACCGGATTCATCTGTATTCGAAGGGCTAGCTCCGCCCCTATAGAGACCTGACTATACTTTTTCAAGTTGTATATTTTTACTAAAGATTCAGTCTTTAATGCAGGAAGTAGCATAAGATGGCAGAAGGTGAGGATATTCAACCCCTCGTCTGCGACAATGGGACAGGAATGGTCAAGGTAAGCTCAAGATTTTGTTGTACCCCAACCTATGTTGCTCGGATCCTTCAAAAATGCCACCGGGTTGTGTCGGATCCTTCAAAAGTTACTCATTTTAGGAGGATGTGACGCAGGTGTGGCCGCATTTTTGGAGATCCTAGCAACATTGACCATGGCAAAGTTAATGTTCCATTATGTTATTTGATGATAGTTATTAACATTTGAGCCGTTATCCTTAAGAAAGTCAAAGAGATTCTGATGTAAGTTTAATATCTAGGCTGGGTTTGCCGGAGATGATGCCCCACGAGCTGTATTCCCTAGTATTGTTGGCCGTCCCCGTCATACTGGTGTGATGGTTGGCATGGGTCAAAAGGATGCCTATGTAGGAGATGAAGCTCAATCGAAGCGTGGTATCTTAACCTTGAAATACCCAATTGAGCATGGTATTGTCAGCAATTGGGACGATATGGAGAAGATATGGCATCATACATTCTATAACGAGCTTCGTGTTGCCCCAGAGGAACATCCGGTCCTCCTAACCGAAGCACCTCTTAACCCTAAAGCTAATCGTGAAAAAATGACCCAGATTATGTTCGAGACTTTTAATACCCCAGCTATGTATGTTGCTATACAAGCTGTTCTCTCGCTCTATGCCAGTGGCCGTACCACCGGTAAGCAAATTGTCATTTGTCAACATATTTTGTTTTTTGACTCTCAAGTTTCTCATGTTTCTACCATGAAAAGGACCTTTTAATTGTGTGAAGCATGGTAAATACAATTATTGATCTGTGAAAAAAAAGGAATAAAATAAAAGAAAAGTCTACATCTGTGATACAATCAACTGATGCATATAGTACAGTTCTCATTTCTATCTACCGGACTTTTGGCCACAGATCGCAAGAACCAATTTCTTGCTGGTTATATGTTACCTTGCTTTTATCTATAAACCAAAATAAGATTAGCCCATTTTTCATCTAGGATAGGCAAGATTCAATTCATCTTTGTTTGGAGATATTTGGGACGTTGAACCTCGTACTGTTTCGCTGCCTTGTTGTGAAGAATTCTGGTAATTGCTGCTAATTCATTATTTTTTCTACAGGTATTGTGTTGGACTCTGGTGATGGTGTCAGCCACACTGTTCCAATTTATGAGGGGTATGCCCTCCCACATGCCATTCTTCGTCTTGACTTGGCAGGTCGTGACCTCACTGATAGTTTGATGAAGATCCTCACAGAGCGTGGTTACTCATTCACCACCACAGCTGAGCGAGAAATTGTCAGGGACGTGAAAGAAAAGCTTGCTTACATAGCCCTAGACTATGAGCAGGAACTAGAGACTTCAAAGACCAGCTCTTCTGTGGAGAAGAGCTATGAGCTTCCCGATGGGCAAGTGATTACCATTGGTGCTGAACGTTTCCGGTGCCCTGAGGTCCTTTTCCAACCATCAATGATCGGAATGGAAGCAGCTGGAATCCACGAGACCACATACAACTCTATCATGAAGTGTGATGTCGATATTAGAAAGGACCTCTATGGAAACATAGTGCTCAGCGGTGGTTCTACCATGTTTCCAGGTATTGCTGATAGAATGAGCAAAGAAATTACTGCATTGGCTCCAAGCAGCATGAAGATTAAGGTAGTCGCACCACCAGAGAGGAAATATAGTGTCTGGATAGGAGGCTCTATCTTGGCTTCCCTCAGCACCTTCCAACAGGTTTGCATCTAACTCCTCCTCCTTGCTCTTGTAAAGATAACAAGCCTCGCCTTTTTTGCCTCTTTACTAACTTCTATGGAGAAGCTTTAGACAATTTCTGATGGGGTTTTTTGTTTTTCTTTTGTCTGCAGATGTGGATTGCAAAGGCAGAGTATGACGAATCAGGTCCTTCAATTGTCCACAGAAAGTGCTTTTGATTATCCGAGGATGACAATGTTGATAACTGGAAATTACTTTCTTCTACTGGAACAGAATGCAGCTTGTGGTGTTATATTTTGTCGTTGTTTTCTGTATGTGTTGTTCTCATTTTGGATTGAGGAACTTGAGAGGGCAAAGAGTTGATTGTTGGATGATCTTATTCTTTTATTTTTGTTTAGTTAGAAGTTTCAACTGTTCCATAATATACTTCCCTTCTGTGTGTTTCTTGTTGCCCTGTACCCGGGGCCGACCTATAGCCCAAAATTATGGGGCACGTGAACTAATGGTCCCTCGGCTAAACTAAATATTTCATGTACGTATTCTAGAATTGGTTCAATCCTTAATTATTTACTCAAAGAAACATGAATCAATTCCCACTTAACACTTTTTGCCTCTCCTTTCTTTACTGGTGTACCCATGTTCTAGAAGTCCTAGATACGCCTCTGCGGCGGCCGTACCCATGTCATGGTCCACTTGAGATGATTGAGAATGGTTTGCTTAGGCAACAACCTAATTCATGATTCGTGAAAGATTACCAGAAAACTGTATCTAAACTCGTGTATCAAATATTTTTAAAACCCCCTTTTATATAGCTCGATTTCTGGAGGTTATAGTACTCGTTTATTATAGCTTCATCTTAGTTTGACTTGTACCAGAATTCTGCTAAAAGAAGTCTCTCATAGCTTTTGCAACTGAGAATTCGTCTTTAGATAACAGTTGTCAATCAAGGATAGAGCACTACATTTTTGAACTGCCAAAGATTCAACGTTGCATTACGATGTGATTAGGACAATAAAACTGCAAAACAACTCCAGTGGAAATCTATGCTTTCCGGCATAAAATAGATTCAAGATTTTAAGAGAATCAGTGTGTATTATCACATCCACCACCAAATTAACCACAAAATAGAAACCTTCAATACTCGAATGAGAGGCGCCTAAATCCACTTCCAAAAATGCCCATGCGCATTTATGTGTGTGTATAGAGAGAGAGAGAGAGAGAGGGATGTGTAGATTTGATATGAATGCTTAGTTTCACAAATTTGAACCACAAATATGAATATGGATGGTGATCCCATACCATGGCATATGAGACATTACTATTTGTATCATTTTTAGCTGCCAAATTATTGTTTTCCTTGTGAAATAGGTATGTGAAGAGCACGTACAAAACCTTAGCTTGCAAGGAAAATCATTGCCTGAAGCCATGATGCTTTCTCTTGCTTTGCCAATCATTGATATCAGGTTGCTAATTGCTTATCAGGCACTTTTTCAGGATGACTTCTTTCATATAGCTAAAGGGTATGGTGGAATAGTATAGGTTCCTTCCCTCCTAATCAGAGGTTTTAGGTTCGAGCACTGGGAATATAATTCTCTTTAATACGGAGCACTAAAAATCGGGGGATTTGTAGCCGCCTATATTTGTGCCACCTTTTAACCTGTACCTTAGTTTTAAAAATTATTGATTTGATAGCCAGCTGATAAAAAATCCGTAATAATATGACAATTACACTCCTCACAAAAGATATAACCTGCATCACGCATTAATCGCGTGATCTGCAATCTCATTCGTGAAAAAATATCTCCTTCTCCCCTCTCAAACCAGAAACTTGTCCATATTCATCTTCAGAATTTTAATTGCATGAAGTTGTTTCACCTTGAAGCTAAAACTTCATGCTAAATACATGCGGAAGTTATTTATCCTGCAGTTTACAGTTTTGTATAAGTTTTATCCAAAACTTCAATCTAAACATGCTGAAGTTATTTAGTACTTCAGATTAAACGTGCTGAAGTGTTTTAGTTCATTTACGAAAACTTCATACTAAATATGCTTAAGTTTTTTAGTTTATTTGCTAAAATTTCAGACTAAACATGCTTAAATTTTTGTCTTGCAATATGTAATTTTCTAATGAGTTTTTGCTAGTGAGTTCAAGACGAAAGTTAGTACAGTGGCATTTACTCAACTCTCGTTAGAACTCCAAATCCATTGGCTCTGCATCTTAGATCAGCCCCTGCTACCAGCAGCTTGCCTTTTGAGCACATTACAATAAAAGAAAATCATATCTGCTTGAATTTTCCTCCTATTCTTGGTATTAATCAACAGAACTGTAACTGGAAAGACTGCTCGAGTTTGACTGCCTTTACTAAATCCACGTAAGATGGAAATGTAACTATTTTTATTGATGTAAACATGTAACATCCATCAAATAACATGAATTTGCATATATAATGACAAGTAAATGAAGTAACTTTGAGATTAATAGAATGATTAGAAAGTTAGACATTTGATAAGAAATTCTATAGATAAAATGCAACTTCACAGATTAAGTTGCATCTTTCAATTCCATTAGCTCCTCTTTTTTTTCTTTTTTTTTGTGTGTGTGTGTGTGTGTGTGCGCGTATTTCCATTTATCAAGACCTTTAACGTTAGGATTACATACACTCCCTCCAATCTCAAATATTAGCCGTTAAGCTAAGTGCACAGATAGTCCAATATCAATCAATATATGTGCACAGATAGTCCACATAAATCCTATTTTCAGTTTGGGAATATTGAGTGAAAATTTACCAAGACAAAACAAAGCGCCTGGCCAGGTCAAATAATAGGTCGAGTGGTACTTAATAGGTATAGTACTCACCATTATAGCATACATATTAACACAAGCAGATTACGCCAACATCAACAACAACTACGACTCAATCCCAAGCAAGTGGAGTTGTAACAAGGTACTCAAACAATACCAAGGGATAGAAAGAAGAAGAGAGAGGACAATCAAGTCCCTTGCAAACCAAGAAAAAATGTACTACTGCACTAAAGCTCTGTATATAAATTCATAGAACAGACAGAAAGATGAAACACTGTCTATGGAGGAATACAAGTTGCCTATGTTAAGGTGATCCTCATAATAGGTTACGTCCAGCGAAAGGAAATGGTTAGCCTTCAATAGTCATGCTCATTCAAAGAAACTCAGCTACTACAAGTCGACTGATAACGAGATGTAGTGCAAGAAAAGGTCAAATGTCCTAAAACAAGTACTACTAAATTATGAAGCAATAGATGTATTACGAGGCTCCAAGTAGAATACTATTCCAAATAGAGTTGCCTGAAAATAAAGTGGACTCAGCTGTAGATTTTCCAGATGCCAGTTCTATAACCCAAAGACATGATTGCCAACTCCCACAACATGTTGGGGATGCTTAATAAATTGACTTTTGATCCAGGTATTTCTGTCCAATTAACAGATATCTCAATCATTGGAATCCGAAACCATTTGCATAAGTAGACTAGCTCAACATCAAAGCACCACCTGCAAAAAGATCATTTGTAAGTCCCTGATAACCAAAGTCAGGGATCGCAAGGAAAATGAGAAATAGATGATAGTGAAAGCAACATAAACAAAAGCACAAATATACTTGGATAGCAGACAGTATCACAAGATAAACATCTAGGTGTACAGAGAGAGATCAAGAAAGAGATGTCATTGGCAACTAATGTTCGAAGATGTAACTTCCCAGTTGCATTTCATACAGGGAAACTATTGAAATGTAAAAATCCAAAAAATAAACTCTCATCCTAATTAAGATCTCCATGAAGATACCAAGTAGGAGAATTTCTCAAAAGATCCCAATACGAATCTAGTTATCACATCCATTACTAAGTAACTGTAATTGTACTTGTGATTCCGAACAGCATAAACAAGACTACACTCTATCTACCACATGTTCCTTCAAGATTCTTCTCAGAAAGGTCGGGTAAGTCAATTAAGAGAAAACAACAACAACAAAAAAAAAACCAGTAGAATCCCACAAGTGGCGTTTGGGACGGGTATTGTGTACGCAGACCTTACCCCCACCACCCTGGGAAGTAAAGAGGTTGTCTCCGATAGATCCTCAGCTCAAAAAAGATGAAAAGGAACAATTGAAACAAGCAATATCAACAACAAAGGTCAGAAAGATAATAGCAACAATCTAGAAGCCAACGAAAAGAAGATACTAGATGGAAGGAAGCAGTAAGCAATAACAACAAGATATTAGGCACTAAAGTGGGGAAGGTAGCAGGAAAATAACATGTACTAGCAATCTAAGAGCAAAAACACTACCAGACTAACACGAGTAACCCCGGTTCGGAACAAAACTACGCTCGGCTACCTACTATCCATCTACCCTAATTCTCGATCTCCACACCCTCCTATCAATGGCCATGTCCTCGGTAAGCTGAAACTGTGTCATGTCCTGCCTAATCACCCCTCCTCAATACTACTTAGGCCTCCCTCTACCAAAGACCAAAAATTGAGAGACTAAATAAAATCTGCGGACAAAAAGAACTTTTCAAAAAAGACGGACAAGCCCCATAAAGGCATAGGAGATCAAATGCATGGGTCCACATTCAGTGTTTTGTAGAGGGGCCAATAAATTACCAAAGAGACTTCTGTCTAAGTTCATTCGAACCAAAAGCCTTGAAATAAAATGTACCATTTGGTTGAACTTGATTCTACCAGAAGTTACACTTAAAGAATACAGACTCCAAGGAAAAAGGCTACAACAAGTAACATGGAAAATTATACACCAGCTTCTGAAATGCTGCTAAAAACCCTATGTAGACATACGACAAATGAATGAATCTGCCTAAATATAGCTCCTGCTAAACACTGTGATTGGGAAGAGGAGGCACTTAAACAAATATACCTTTTCAAACGTATATTTAGAAAAAGTTTTCTGGCAGCAGCTCTGGTAAACATCTTGAATCCACACTGCAATAAATCCAGCATTTTCAACCAAGAGAAAGTCAGAAGACCTTATAGGCTTTTAAACCGAACTCAATCTAGATTAAGGTTTGAGGTACTCTATAGAGTACAAGATTACCTGAGTATCACGAACTCCACTACCAGCCGCCAATAGAACCACAATATGAAAACCTTTCATTAAGAAATTGCGGTACCATTTTCTCTGTAACATGGCACAGATTTCAAACCATGAGAAGGTACCAGAATATACACAGAAATAAGAGGGACAATTCAAAATATACATAACGAATAAGAGCAGTCAAAACTAAACTGTTGCTAGAGCCTTCTCCTCAAGGTGAGCACGTGAACCAAATGCAGCTGCGGGAACATCTGATATTCTTATAGTTGAATCTTTACCAGCAGAATCTTCATACTGGTTTCCCTTTTTAGCAACTGCATGAATCTGGCTGGAAAATAATCAGACACTACAAAAAATCTAGCTACTATTTCCACTAAAAAGGTTTTTTGAATGATGCACTTAGAGATGCAAGGAATAAGCAGTGGCGTGACACAAACCTGGTTTTCAAGCTTTTCCAAGTCATCTACTTTGGTTGCCCCATCAGCATCAAGCATTAAAAGCAGTTCACCACGTGAGTGAAGCATTCCCTGTTTTTACAATGCTTTCGCAGAAGCAAATGGATTTAATCAATTGCCACAGAGTAAAATTGCATAAAAACAGAAAACAAAGATAATTTATTGAATTAGTTAATCAGTTGAAAAGATTATACTCACTTTTCTTATAGCTTCCCCTTTTCCATGGTTCTTCCCCAAAAGGATGACTCGCACATTGTCTACAGAGTGTCTCTTCACAAAGTTAAAAGCCACTCTTTTTGTTCCATCAGAACTCCCATCATCAACAATAATTACCTATTCAAGCATCAATCATTAAGAATGTAGAATGGCGTAAATGTCTCCAGACATTACCCCAAATAAACCACAGAAATAGTTGGGGATTCTCGAAGGAAAACCAAAAGTTTTCAATGTTCTGAGTTCCAAAATTTGTGCAGTTGGCAGTGCTTTATATATTTAGTGTTGCGCCTATGGTGGAATTCATCTGTATTTCAACTTTTATATTCTTGTCTCTAAGAGCATTCCCTACTCACAAATACTACCAATAAAACTTGAATTGCTTGATACCAACAGAACTGGGTTTCAGCACTGACACATATCCCTTCTCAGTATGAACAAACATTTGTTTCCAGTAGCAGGAAACTTATAATTATTTTAAATCATTTATTGTAATCATTGTGTTTTCTACCTGTGCAATTTTTAAACCATTATGTTCTCTAGCTGTGCATTTTTTTCGGCACTTCACCAAATTAATAAGAGCATCAGAAACACACTGTCAATTTGTTTAGAAAATCCAAATCTAAAGAACTGAAACAACAGAATCTTATATACTCCAGGGAAAATAAAAAAAATTGGAAAAATGTAGCAAACCCGAGTAATAGCAACACAACTATTCTAGATTGAAAATATCAATACCACCAGGGATAAATTCACACAATAAATATCAGCACCCCGAAATTCATCAGAATCATCAGATATTATACGTGAAAGATCAGTCTTGAAAAATAAAAAAATGTCATAAAGTCTATGTGAGAACGTCTCTTTCTCTCTCTTCCCAACGTCTCTCACCACGCTTCTTCTTCCCCTAGCCTTTTCCGTTGACCTCCCACCAGCGTGATCTATCGGCGCCGGCAGCACAGGTAAGCCGTCTTCCCCTCTCTCTCTCTCTCTCTCTCTCTCTCCCCTTCCCCCTCTCCCCTCCTCCTCTCCCCCCTGCGACCTCCAGTCG
>ML416677.1:0-20401 GCA_005239525.1 Nicotiana knightiana | reverse complement strand
AGAGTTCCTGTAGGTGCTACCCGTTATTTTTTAGTTCGGTTCCTGTTAGTGTTCTCCGTAGTCTGTCGGAGGTATAGTGGCTTTGGTCGGGGATGGTAGAGTAAGGTCATGTCCTCGGGGGGTGTCGGGGGTGAGGAGGGGGGTAGGTAGCGGGTCAGCGGATGGGACGGGAGGCAAGGTGGGTAAGGGAAAAAAGGGAGCCTGTAGACTGAGGATTGGGTCATGGAACATAGGCACGCTGACGGGCAAGTCGATCGAGTTGGTGAAGATTCTCCAGAAGAGGAGGGTCAACATAGCTTGTGTCTAGGAGACTAGGTGGGTAGGGTCGAAGGCGAGGAATGTAGACGGGTATAAGTTGTGGTACTCTGGGGTCGTGAGGGGTAAGAATGGTGTGGGCATCTTGGTGGATGGGGATCTTAGGGAGTCGGTGGTTGANAACCCCCCAAAACCCCCTATTGGTTTCGTGGTGGTTGCGTGTGTTATTTCAGGGAAGGAGTTGCGGCGGCCGAGACAAGCGCAAGGATTACGGGCGTGAAGGGTGGAGCATCACCGGCTAGTGTGCGCAAGAGCTAGCGGGAGCGGGAGCGGGAAGGACGTACGACCGGTCTCGTGTGACCTCAGGTGCAGCTAGTCATATTTCCAAGTTCTTTTTCTTCCGGGAGTTGGTACCTCCCGCTTTTCTGTCTACCTTTTCGATAAGTTAAATTTTGGTTGTCTAGTTAGCACCACTTTATGCATACTATTAAGAGTTCCTGTAGGTGCTACCCGTTATTTTTTAGTTCGGTTCCTGTTAGTGTTCTCCGTAGTCTGTCGGAGGTATAGTGGCTTTGGTCGGGGATGGTAGAGTAAGGTCATGTCCTCGGGGGGTGTCGGGGGTGAGGAGGGGGGTAGGTAGCGGGTCAGCGGATGGGACGGGAGGCAAGGTGGGTAAGGGAAAAAAGGGAGCCTGTAGACTGAGGATTGGGTCATGGAACATAGGCACGCTGACGGGCAAGTCGATCGAGTTGGTGAAGATTCTCCAGAAGAGGAGGGTCAACATAGCTTGTGTCTAGGAGACTAGGTGGGTAGGGTCGAAGGCGAGGAATGTAGACGGGTATAAGTTGTGGTACTCTGGGGTCGTGAGGGGTAAGAATGGTGTGGGCATCTTGGTGGATGGGGATCTTAGGGAGTCGGTGGTTGAGGTTAGGCGAGTGAATGATAGGTTAATGTTTATTAAGTTGGTGATTGGTGAGTGTACCCTCAATGTCGTTAGCGCTTACGGGCCGAAAGCAGGCTTGGATGAGGAGGTTAAAAGGCACTTCTGGGAGGGTTTGGACGAGATTGTGCGTAGTTTCCCTTCTTCTGAAAGGTTATTTATCAGAGGGGATTTTAATGGCCATATTGGGTCGGCCGCTGGTAGCTATGGCGAGGTGCACGGTGGCTTCGACCTTGGGGACAGGAACGGAGGAGGTACCTCGCTGTTAGATTTCGCTAGGGCTTTCGAGCTGGTGATTGCGAACTCGGCTTTCCCGAAGAGGGAAGAGCATCTGGTTACTTTCCAAAGTGCGGCAATGAAGACTCAGATTGATTACCTCCTTCTCAGAAGGTGTGATAGAGGGGTGTGCAAGGATTGCAAGGTTGTCCCGGGGGAGTCCCTAGCGACTCAGCATATGCTTTTAGTGATGGACGTCGGTATTTTGGTAAAGAGGAAGAGGAGGTTTGTCCGGGGCCGTCCGAGGATTAGATGGGGAGCTTTGACTAAGGATAATGCCCAGGAGTTAGAGAGGAGGTTATCCGCTATGGGAGCCTGGAGGAGTAGTGGGGACGCGAGCTCTATGTGGTCAGCGACGGCGAATTTTGTCAGGGAGGCTGCGAGGGAGGTGCTAGGGGTATCAAAGGGTTATTCTGGCAGGCATCAAGGCGATTGGTGGTGGAATGATGTAGTCCAAGGTAAAGTGGAGGCGAAGAAGGTAGCGTATGCAAAGTTGGTTGGGAGCACCTGTGAGGAGGAGAGGAGAGAGAACAGAGAGAGGTACAAGGTGGCGAGGAAGGAGGCGAAGCTAGCGGTCACGGAGGCCAAGAATGCGGCATTTGGTCGTATGTACGAGGAATTAGGGGAGAAAGGCGGGGACAGGAAGTTATTTCGGCTGGCTAAAGCGAGGGAGAGGAAGGCCCAGGATCTAGACCAGGTGAGGTGCATCAAGGACGAGGATGGTCGGGTATTGATGGGGAGTCTCAGATTAAGCAGAGATGGCAGTCGTACTTCCGAGGTCTTCTCAACGAGGAGGGGGATCGATAAATAGAGCTAGGGGCCTTGGGGCAGTTGGAGAGTCTTCGGGACTTCGGGTTTTGCAGGCGCTTTAGGGTGGAAGAGTTTGTGGGGGCTTTGCGTAAGATGAGTAGGGGTAGAGCGANTTTGGAAGTGTGTTGGTAGAGCAGGCCTGGAGTGGTTGACGGGGTTGTTCAATGTTATTTTTAGGACGAAGAGGATGCCGGAGGAGTGGAGATGGAGTACAGTGGTGCCGTTGTACAAGAACAAAGGTGATATCCAGTGTTGTAACAACT
Source organism: Nicotiana knightiana (assembly GCA_005239525.1). Classification (NCBI taxonomy): domain Eukaryota; kingdom Viridiplantae; phylum Streptophyta; class Magnoliopsida; order Solanales; family Solanaceae; genus Nicotiana; species Nicotiana knightiana. Next base: position 17,857 of record ML416677.1, on the reverse strand, counting down.
ATACGGGTATCAAGTTACTAAGCCATACTATGAAAGTCTGGGAGAGGGTGGTTGAGGCGAGGGTGAGGAAGACGACGTCGATATCCGACAACCAGTTTGGATTCATGCCAGGTCGATCCACCACGGAAGCTATCCACCTTATTAGGAGGTTGGTAGAACAGTTCAGAGATAAGAAGAAGGACCTACACATGGTGTTTATTGACTCGGAGAAAGCGTATGACAAGGTCCCTAGGGAGGTGCTCTGGAGAAGTCTTGAGGCTAAGGGCGTGCCGGTAGCCTACATAAGAGCGATCAAGGACATGTATGATGGAGCTAAGACTAACGTTAGGACTGTGGGAGGCGACTCAGAGAATTTCCCGGTTGTTATGGGGTTACATCAAGGCTCTGCGCTTAGCCCATTCCTATTTGCCTTAGTGATGGATGCACTGACACACCACATCTAAGGGGATGTGCCATGGTGTATGTTATTCGCTGATGACATAGTTCTGATTGATGAGACGAGGGTCGGTGTTAACGAGAAGCTGGAGGTATGGAGACAAACCCTCAAGTCTAAGGGTTTCAAATTGAGTAGGTCTAAGACAGAGTATCTGGAGTGCAAGTTTAGCGCTGAGGCGAGTGAGGTAGGTGGGGACGTGAGGCTTGGATCTCAGGTCATCCCCAAGAGAGATAGCTTTAAGTACCTTGGGTCGGTGATTCAGGGGGACGGGGAAATCGGCGAGGACGTCACCGGCCGTATAGGGGCGGGCTGGACGAAGTGGAGGCTTGCATCTGGAGTCTTGTGTGACAAGAAAGTGCCACCGAAACTTAAAGGAAAGTTTTATAGAGCTGTGGTTAGACCGGCCATGTTATACGGGGCAGAGTGTTGGCCGGTTAAGAACTCTCATATTCAGAGGATGAAGGTAGCAGAGATGAGAATGCTTAGGTGGATTGTGGGCACACTATGATAGATAGGATTAGGAATGTAGATATTCAGGAGAAGGTGGGCGTGGCGCCGGTGGACGATAAGATGCGGGAAGCGAGGCTAAGATGGTTCGGTCACGTGCGACGAAGGAGCCTTGATGCCCCGGTGAGGAGGTGTGAGCGGTTGGCGGTGGTGGGTTTGAGGAGAGGTAGAGGGCGGCTGAAGAAGTATTAGGGAGAGGTGATTAGGCAGGACATAGGGAGACTGCAGATTTTCGAGGACATGGCTCTTGATAGGAAGGTCTTGAGGTCAAGTATCAGGGTTGTAGGATAGGGGGTAGTAGAGCTTTTCATTCTTCAGTCCCGGGGTGGGGCGGGTTTGGATAGGATTGACCTTAGAGGTCTTGCGGTCTATGTTGAGCGTGCTCTTCCCTTAGATACTGGCTAATGGTATTGCTTGTCACTTATCTGATGGCTTTTATGTTTATGCTATTACTTTCTATTGGAGTTACTAATGTATTGTATTTTCGTGTTTATTTCCGTCCTTCTGAGCCGAGGGCCTATTGGAAACAGCCTCTCTGTCCTTCGGGGTGGGGGTAAGGTCTGTGTACAGATTACCCTCCCCAGACCCCACTTTGTGGGACTTTACTGGGTTGTTGTTGTCATAAAGTCTATGTGAACCAGGCTGTATTCTTGCATATTCTTAGCTGACACATTGATCTTCTCTAGTCAGCTTCCTCAAGAAATTTTAGGACTTTAAGATATTCTCTTTTTTCTCCAAAATGCGGGAGCAAGCAGTAGTAGGGGCATTAGTTTTGATGAATCAAACTAAAGAAAATGAAAAGTTATTGCATCTTGACTCATACCTCATATGTAAATGTGTTGTCCTTGGTCGCACGTTGTTGAAGATAACTGCAAATTTCAAGCACAAAATTTTTTTATGCTCCTTAACGCCTTGAAATTCACAATTAATGTAACACATCGGCGTGCAAAATACTACTATCAAAATTCACAAAAGAATACCTTGCTTGTTCAGCCCCTTTAATATTCTGACAGATGTTATACATGGACTTCAATAGAAAATCTTTTACGTTTGAACACATGCAACCACATAGTATACGAAATGACAGATTCAATTATAGTCTTTAAATGTAAATCCTGTCCTTTACTACCTTCAAACAATCCACGCCCGCCAAAACAAAAATCAATAAATGAAGTGATCACGACCAGTTGTTCCATAACCAGAGCTTCTAGCAGAAAGAAATGGTCAAAAGTGATTTTGATAATGCAGTTTTGTGCCCCAGTAACCACAGAAAATTAAAACCAGATTATGGTTTTCTATTCAGCAAGATAACAAAGACCAAGTATCTTGTTCACATGCTGACCAAAGCTGTAAAAGTCATAGCCGTATCGGTCACAATGAGCTATGAACACAAATATTTGCAGCATTAACATATGCAGTGTGCAGAAAACACAGCACCATCCCGCCATCCCGTCAAGACTGATCATATCATTAGACCTCAATCGATCCATTAATAGACTTCTTAGAATAGAACCTAGAAGAGTCATAATTGCATGGTAGGAGCAATTAAAATTACAGACCACATGGTAAGCTTATTAACTTGAGCCTCTGAGAGTTAAATTAGTTCAGAACTCAGAAGACGGCAAGGGAATTATAGTCGTTGTAACCAGCAGAAAAGTATCAAAGCTGTAGATTCTGGATTCAGACATCACAGGGAGAAAAGTAAATAGAAGAGATACAAGAGAAGCTCGGGTTCACTTACTTCAGAGTTTCATCAAGGGCTCCAGGAAGCCTGTGCTCCTCATTGTATGCAGGTATGATCAAGGATATGTATTTCTCAGCAGGGTCGAATATATGAGGACAAGGAACCTGAATTATATGCTTACAAGGTTAACAGAAACGGAAAATAAAAACAACAACTTCTGAAGCCTAAACAGCTCTTCACACCATCATGCAGTTTCAAGCTAGTAAATGGATTTGAGATTAAAAAGGAGAAAAAATGAACAACGGCTAAAGATGGTTTCAGGTCGCCATCCAATCAAAAGCTCTAAAGAATCAAATTCAATTATTGAAGCATTTGTGGAACCGGTCCAAATATACCAGCTAGCTAATTGGTATGGCCAACAATTTAGTGAAGGCAACATTCCTTATAAAAGAAAAATTCATAACACATGGCTTATGACCACTAGTCAATCACTTTGTCATATCTACTTCATCTACTTAGGAACATATGCTTGATATTTCAAATCATTCCCCTTCATTTCCATTTCATATCTATTTAAATCACCCTTGTCATTCTTATATCTATTTGAATCACCCTTGTGATTCTTAGTTAATCGCCTATGTCATATCTTTATCTATGCAATATCTAATTACAATTATATAATTATTACAACTCTGATACTCACAGTTAAGCAGTTAATAAGATCAGACTGCAGATCAACAAATTTTACCCCTGAAAGATGCTTCAAATTTGACAGATCAATTCATTGCCACGAACACGAGATTCCACAAGTCCGGGAACAAAAAAGATAGCTTCTAAATCCCTCAATCCAAAATAAAATCCACTAGGATGTTCTCCTTTATATTTCACAGCTCAAATGTTACACATCCACCTTCCAACAATTAATTACATTTCAACAACTAAGCATTTCGAGGAAAATCACACTTTGTTTTTTGTCCTTCTTTCCAACTGTATACCAACTGATACAACTCAAATTAGTAACAGCATCCACTTAATACACCTAGTCAATTATTATTATTTTTTTGGTAAGGTGAAGATTACACCTATGCCTCAACTCCAAATTAGTTCTCGTTGACTGTATGATAGGAACCATTAGAGCTACCGCTACAGATTCAGCCGAATCCAGTAGCTTTGGCTCAGACCTCTACTAAATAAGTAAAAATACTAAACTCCGAACCCAGTAACTCAAATGATTAGTACATTCAGTGACATCCAAATCCATAAACTTCAAATCCTGAAACCGCCTCTACTATATGAACCTACTGCAACAATTATGCTCCATTCGGGTCGATTTCATTCCAGTAGTAATAACCAAACTAAAGATACAATCTTTTTTTTCTTTTTTTTAAAAAAAAATCCAAACAGTTGAATAAAGATACAATCTTTTTTATTTTTCTGAAAGAAAAAAGAAAAAGAAACAGTTTTTGGAGGTGGGTTTGTAAGTACCGGTTTCAATGAATTTGGATCTTCAAAGACGGGAGGAGCTTCGACGTGACTGCAAAGTGAAATCAAAATTGAATTCAATACAACAATAATTTCGAATGCAAAAAATAGGGTTTTTTTTTTTGGTTAAAAGGGGGTTATTATAAACATATAAACATACGTGTGATTGAATCTTCTTCTGAATGATTCAAATGCAATCGCAGCAGGTAATCCAAATGCAAGAAAGATAGCTGAGATCAGTAGTAACTCCAGAATTGTCCATATTACTCCCATTTTTTCTTATCGACCAATTGAATGAATAACAAGGTTAGCAGATTGTGTAAAAAAAATGGTGACCCAGGTCAACAAGGCTAACAGTTCTTTTCTTTATTAGGGGCTCTTTTTTCTTTCTTTTTTTGGTTTTCTTTTTTTTGCTGGGTTGAGTGGGGTGGGTGGGTGGGTGGCTATAAACAAAGCGCTACGAAATTCTTTTATTTATGGGTGAGGCTTAATTTATGTGTCTTATTTTTCTTTTTATTCTGTTACAAAAGGATCTAACACTTCACGTAGCATATTTAAGACCACAAAAATTAAGGGCAATTTGATACATTAAACGGATCTTTAATTTAAGATTACAAAATTTAAAAATTTGTGTTATTTTTCTTAAATTTTATGCGCAGTCAAACTAAGATATACAAATTAAAAAGGATAGAGTAATTAAGAACAATCATAAGGGTGAAATAAATTGTGAAAATTCTTCTGAAATTGAATAGCCGAAATTATATTTCTTAAGCCTATCATATTTTAAAATAGCAATTTTACTTATTCATAAATGAGTAATATTTTTTAATTATAATACTGATAATCTTTATTAATTATTTATTTTTAGGAGGTAAAATCATACTTTGATAATATTTTTTAAGGAAATTATGAATTTTTTAACTATTTGAAAGTTAAGACGTTATAATTGATTTGTATCTCATAATAATGAAGAGCGCAAAACACAACACAAAATTATTGTTCACTAGTCAAAGATAGTATAGATTACTTACCGTCTCCACAGGGATTAGATTTAAACAGTGTTCGAATAATCTTCAGCTGATTACTATCCAGGAAAATTAACACTTGATTTGATGACTGCTACTGCGGTCAACTACTAAAAATTAAGCAAATAACAATTGATCACAAAAGATACCAGATGAGCAACAAAGAAATATCAATGAGAGGGATAAGGGTATTTGATTAGATAGGTGAAAGATAACTGACTCGGGATCCAATTTTTGAGTTAATTCACTCTATAATATGGTTGATTCTCACGAATTCAACTGATAATCAGATTACACAATTAAACGTTAATCCAACAATTAATCCAATTGAAGCACGGTAAACAATTGCAACAATCAAATGATGGTTATGATCTAAAGGGTAACTTCTCACGAATATTTTCCTATTTTCTAGTTCGATTAACAATTCAAGAAGCCCTTTCGATTACCTATTTGAATCACGAATTTAAACTAGAGCATAAGATATGAAGAAATTCAACATCAAACTTCTCTTTCGTTTAAGCAAAACAATAAATAACTCACAATACAAATTAAAGCTCCATCAATTAATTCTAACAATTATAAAGAATCGAATCCCTAGTGAAGTTATCGAAACACCGTATTTGTCAACACCCTCATGAAAATTACTCCATAACAATGGAGTAATACATCTCAAATAGTTTAAGAACAAAGAAAACATCAATTCTAATGACTCGATACAAATTCCCGTATTACATCGATTACAGATTGTAATATTGATGAATTCTTGAGTCTTCTTGCCTTGGTTGGTTCTCCAGTCTCCCGTAGGTCCAAAGTCAATGTGTTTCCAGTATATTTATACCAAGTAGGAACGAACTCGGACGAACCTATCCTCTCTGAGCCGAAGTGGGAAAACCTGCAAACTTATTACTCTTCATGCATCGCACACCGCATCGCAGCCTGCGTCGCATCAGTGCTTTTTTCACTCAATTGAAAACTCTCTAAGCTTCGCATGTCTGACAGAATTTTCCCTTAGTGCATCGCACCATGCCTCGCAAGCCGCGTCACTGCAGTGTCTTCTCTTGTCAGATCAAAGAAATCAGTCTCTGAACTTAGCAAACTTCTGATGCATTTTTATGCTAATGTGTCGCACCCTGCTACGCTTAGCGTGTCACATTAGTGCATTTATTCTAGCCCTTCCAGTTTCTTCCCGTTGCCATATGTAATGCCTTTCCAAGAGCCCCAGATGCGATCCCGAATTAATTCTTTGGCTTTACTCAGACTTCAAAGCTCCAATTATTTGATTTACAATTTATCCTTTTAACTAGGAATCATTTCCTGCAATGTATAAAACACGTAGTAAGTGCAAATCACCATTGTTTAAGCTCAAACACACATAAAATGCAATAATTTAAGAGTGTAAACTATGGATAAAACACAGGTTTCTAGCCTACCGTCAACACACCACACTTAGACCATTACTCGTCCTCGAGCAATCAAATTACACTTTACATAGGGACGACCTTTTCATCCAACAACATCCCGAACACCTCATGCCAAGAATATTGAAAATCAACTAAGCATATTATCATAACATCCTAACCTCAAGAATCGACTCAAAATCACCACGCTCTTTTCACAACATTTCACTTACTCTAATTCAGAGGTCAAAGACTTTACCTTACCTTTGCAAATCATGTTCCCTCCCGCAACACTAGAGAGTAGTTCCACACGCAATAAAATTCACGAACAAATAGGAACTCAAGATAGAAAGAATTCAATCACTCTAAGGAATAAAACTCATGCGCCACAGAGTATGTTATAGGCTTTCTCGTAGTGTAATACTCTACTAATTGAGCTCATTCAGTCAAGTATCAAGTAGGACTTTATTTTGAGTGTACTGTAGGCTGCGGGACGGGTAGGATACATTTGGATATAGTGACTACACCTCCCTGAGAACTTCAATGCATATAAGTTCACAATTTAAACCCCACACATGTGTTGAACTAAACCCCAACATTCACATAATATTAACACCGAGCTCCCAATTTCCTTAAGCATAGGCAAATCAAGATTTACCACTAGCAAGGAATAGTTTTCTTTATAATATATACAAACACCAACATTTTTTTCTTTTTCTAGATTCTGATTTTCTCTTCTTCTTTTTTCAATTCCCTACAATCGGTTCTCATAATATTTTCCAACAGTGCACATTTCCCTTTTCTATAGTTCCACCAAAAACGCAACCACAACTCCATGTAGCTTTTACAAGCTCATAACAAACTCAAGTGCTCTAAAGAGGTCAATGGTTTAAACAGATAGTCAATTCAAACAAGGAGGTCTGATTTTTAGTGTGGTTGCCAAAGAAATAAGATTACATGCTCAAAGGGCTAACTAAGATAAATATTAAATAGGTGGGCAAAAGCATATGTCTGTCTCAACAAAAAAATGCCTATATCACTTCCTAGACTAAACAAGACTGCTATTTCCTTGCAAACACACAGGGCAAGTTCTACACATCTACTGACATGCACATAATATCAACGAAAACATCACTCACACATTGGCGCATAACTCACTCAGGATCAAGTCTTTCCCGACTATCTAGTCAAAGCAGTTAAGCCAAGTTACGATTAGCACTATTGACCAATTCTACACACATTGCATTCATAGACTATGGACAACCACCCCTTGCACAAAATTCCATCATTTACATCACATTCTGGCCAACACAACCCAACATGACCAAAATCCCCATCATTCCAATTCAAGCAATTAATCGAACACCGAGCATGCAACAAAGGAGATGCACAACTACACACATTTGTAAATAATGTTTTTTCCAAAATCAACTAATCCAAGAGCAATCACACCCCAAACAAGAGCTATACCAACAATGCACTAGGGCAATTTATTACCCAACAAGAAAGTGGGTAACCAACTACAAAATTTCGAAGTTCATCTTCTACCTATTATTTTCGTTATTTTCTGATTTTCTATTTATTTATTTAAAGTCTCCTAACATGGATTACGCAAAAAGAAACCACAGGAGAGAGAGAGAGAGAGAGAGAGAGAGAGAGAGAGAAATTACCTGGTTGCAAGAAGAGAGACAGAGGAGGGAGTTGAGAGAGGGGGTGGACAACGTGAGAGAGGGAGCTTGGGAGGGGAAAGGGTTTTGGTTTCCTTTCTCTTTGGTGGTTTAGAGAGAGAGAGAGGGGAGCTTGGTGTGTTTGGGGTCGCGCATGTGTGAGTGTATATGGGGATGAGCCGAAAACTTGTCTTTTCTCTTTTTATTTTCTTCAAAAAGCTTACCTGATGCATCGCATAACGTGAAGCCCTGTGCAATGCGCTAATGCATTTTGTCTGCCCACTCTTTGATGTTTGGAATTGTCTGATGAAAATATATGCTAATGCGACGCATAATGTGTTGCACCCTGCGAAGCATTAGTACATTTTAGGATCTACCAACTCTCTGATTAATTTAGAACTCTAACACTGAATTGCATTAATGTGACGCCTTATGCGTAGCATTGGGCAATGTAGAAAATGCAAAAACTTTGCATCATATTTATTTTCCTGCATCTTGAGTCCTCCCCCGTGCTCGATCTTTATTCTGTGTCAAATTCATTCTGATAACTCCTAAAATACAATTAGTCCTAATCTATAATCAATTAAACTATTCTAAAAATAAGAAGAAAAAAAGTTAAAAGTAGTTATGAGTTATAGTCGTCGGCTTGACTCCGTCACTTAGGCTCATTTGATCACGATGCTAGAGAGTTTCTTGTAAAATCTTCCAACAAGGTACGGTTTCAACCTATGCCCATTCACTTTAAAGCTCTCAATCCCATTCTCGTCTTGTATCTCAATAGTGACATACGGCGAGACATGTTTCACCACATACGGACTTGTCCATCTTGACTTGAATTTTCCGAGAAACAACTTAAATCTACTATTGTATAGTAAGACCTTATCCTTTTCATGAAACTCCTTTGGCTTAATCAGACGATCATGCTACCTCTTTGTCTTTTCCTTAAAGATTCTTGCATTTTCATATGTGTCCAGTCTAAACTCCTCCAATTCATTCATCTGCAACAACATGTGTTCACCTGCAAGACTAAAATCAAGATTAAGCATCTTATTTGCCCAATAAGCTTTATGTTCTATCTCAACAGCTAGATGAAACGATTTTCCATACACTATTTTGAATGGTGAAGTCCCCATGGTTGTTTTAAACGCAATTTTGTACGCCCATAGAGCTTTATCCAACTTTACAGACCAATCTTTACGAGAAGCACTAACCGTCTTTCCAAGAATTCATTTAAGTTCACGGTTAGCCACTATAACTTGCCCACTAGTTTGGGCATGATATGGGGTTCCTGTTTTGTGTGTGACCCCATTCTTGGACAATAGTGCATCAAACTGGCTTGTTCACAAAGTGTGACCCGTTGTCACTTATAATCACTCGAGGTGTCCCAAAGCGGGTAAATATGTTCTTCTGTAATAACTCACACACCACCCGAGCATCATTAGTCCTAGTAAGGATTGATTCGACCCATTTAGAGACGTAGTAAATGACTACTAGGATATACTCATAAGAATGCGACGATGGGAACAAGCTCATGAAGTCAATGCCCCAAACGTAAAAAATTTCACATACCAGAATGGAGTTGAGAGGAATTTCGTCCCTCTTGCTAGTATTGCCTGCCCTTTGACACTTGTCACATACAGCTACATACTTTTGTGCGTCTTTGTACAAAGTAGGCCAATAGAAATCGGATCCCATGACCTTGCTTCAGGGCGATTTCCACCATAGTGTCCTCCAGTTGCTCCATCATGGCAATGAGACAGAATGTTTGCCATCTCTCCCTCAGGCACACATCTTGGAATCATACCATCTGCACACAATTTAAACAAGAAAGGATCATTCCAGAAATAACTTTTTATCTCACCTTGAAGATTTCTTCTTTGATCACGAGAGAGGTCACAAGGCAACCATCCACTAGCCAAAAGGTTGGCTATATCAGCGTACCAAGGCAGCCTTTCGGAGACTGCAACAATAAAGAAAATCTGCTCATCAGAGAACTCTTCCCTTATTTCAATTGTTTCTACCAGAGGTCTCTCAAGTCGATATAGATGATCTGTGACTTGACTTTCTGTGCCCTTTCTATATTTGATCTCCAAGTCAAACTCTTGGAGTAACAACATCCATCGCATTAGACGCGTCTTGGACTCCTTCTTACTCGTCAGGTATTTCAACTGAGTGATCAATGTGCACAATCACTTTACTCCCCACCAGATATGATTTAAACTTGTCAAAAGCAAAGGCCACAACAAAGAACTCTTTCTCAAGAGTGGCATAGTTTACTTGAGCATCATTCAACGTCCGACTTTCATAGTAAATGGGCCTAAATATTTTATCTTTCCCTACCCCAGAACTGCTCCCACAACTACATCACTGCATCACACCTTATCTCAAATGGTTGGCTCCAATTAGGTGTCACCATAATAGGAGCACTTACACTTTTCCTTTATCAATTCGAATGCTCTTAAGCACTCCGCATTGAAAACAAACTTGACATGTTTCAATAGAAATGCAGTCAATGGTTTGGTAATGCTAGAGAAGTTTTTGACGAACCTCCTATAGAACCCAACATGTCCCAAGAAACTCCTTATCCTCTTAAAAAAATTCGGTGGAGGGAGCCTAGCAATTACATCAACCTTAGCGCTATCAACTTTAATTCCAAGTGTTGTCATTTTGTGGCCCAAGACAATTCCCTCTTTCACCATGAAGTCATGATCGGTTCCAACCTTACACCACTATATAGTAGCAAGGAATGGTTAATACAATTTTACTCAACAAGGTCAGGATCGATTTCCACAAGGAGTTAATTTGGTTTGGAGTTGAGTATCTAACTAATACAGATGCGTGTGTTGTTCCTAATTGCACTTTCAAACATTGTTGTGATTGATTCTATTCTAATTTTGATACTATTGTATGCTAAGAGTAAGCTAAGTACAATGTTTTAGTGAAAGTTTTCAAGGATTAAAAGGCACTAGGGAAGTGACTTCCGCCTAGGTGAGTATCTAATGAGTATCAGGAATTTAGGACAAGCTTGTTATGATTAGGGTCGTGATATAACCATCACACAAAAGTGCTCACTCTATACCTCTCGGTAGTTTGAGTGACTTTGCCCGATTTATTCATTACTACTATATATCAAAGAAAAAAGAAAAACAGACTCCATCCCTTAAGAAGGTTGTCACGCCATCCATCGTTGGGAAGAGCCACCCGGTTCACACAATATCCACATTTGAAAAGAACCGTGGCATTAAGAAAATCAAAGGCTTATTGATCACGGAAAATGTAAAAAGAAGCTAAAACTCAAAAAGAAGCTACTAAAGGAAATAAGAAGCTAGGCTATTAAGGAAAATTACAAAAGAAGTTATAAAGTAAACTACCGGAAGTAAATTGAATATGTACAATAATGGAGGGCAACAAATATATACAAAAATGGAAATGAANCCCCCCCCCCCCACCCACCCAAATAAAAGATAGCATTGTCCTCAATGCTAAAAGCAAAAATATGATTAGGGAAGGGATAAAGAGTAAAGGAAACTCCCTATGTGGTCTCTGTCTGCATGTGGTCAGGCTCACTAGTGGGGACCTCAGACAGGATCATCAACTTCCTCTGGGTCCTCCAACTGTATCTCCAGGTCCTCTGACTAAGGAACCATAAATCCTCTGACCGACTCTCTCTCAGCCCCCTACTCTGACGCATGTTCTGTTTGTGCTGTAGGGGCAGTCTCCTCCATAAGTAGGTCCAGAGGAATATCTCCGGCGGAAGTGAGCTTCTCCACCTCCTTCTTCAGCTGCTCTACTGACTCCTTCGAGGCTCGAGTCTTCTTCAACCTTTTGACCTGCTTCCCTAGATCTTGTTGTTACCCAATTTTTCCTCAAAATATTTTTAATTTGCATATATACCTTCAAAAACATGCTTTCATAGCAATTGGTATTTTTCTATAATTTGCTATATTTTTATTAATTTATCCAGTATTTTATTTATAATAATTAATTACAAAATTACATTATAAACAATTTCAAAAGCATTTCTTGATTTAATTTATTATTTAGGGTCCTACTAAGACCAAATTATTTCACAATTAGCCAAATTGGCACTCTTTGACTATGATTGCAATAACTTTGTAATTATAGCCCAATCATATGTTTTATACTATTTTTATCCAGTAATTAGTCATTTTATATTTTTTAAATGCTAATAAGTCATTTTAATTTATTTTCTAAGCATCAATTTCATTTTATACAATTATTAGCTATTTTTATAAATTGTTTTATCTAATTTAATTAGGTATTTAACATCTAGCCCCTTTTATTTCAATTATAGCCTAAAATTAGCCTAATCCCTAACCCAATTAAACAACCCAACAGACCCACAACCCAACCTAAATCTACCCGGCCCAATCTGGGTTTAATCCTAATCGTTGATCAAAATTGATCAACGGTTCGGATGACCCCCTTCCTAAAATAAACCTAAAGACTACCCTTCCCCCTTCTCATTTCACCCTCACCCTCCGCCGTCTCAACCCTCTCATCTCTCTCAACTCTCTCATCTCTTCGACTCCCTCTGCTAAACCTAGCCCCTTCTCCGGTTGTCGCCTTGCCGGAAAGCATGGTGGTTTCACCACCCACAGCCTCATGGCTCCCTCCTTAACGTGTGTCACTGCTCTTGAAGCCCTCAAGTGAACCATAGGCGGTTCACTCATTCTCCTATGATCTCATGCCATTTTTCCGGCCATCCATGGCCGTCCGAGTAAGATCTTACCACTTTCTGGTTAAAATCGGAGACTTTTGAGTTTTTCTTCTTCTCTCTGGGTTCTCTCTTTGAAACCCTAACTTCTAAACTCTCGATTCTTCTAGATCTGCAACAGATTTATACATGTTATGAGTTATTTTCATGTTTCCCATAAAGATTTTCCTGTTTCCTAAACGATTCTTCATTTTTCAAACTAGGGTTTCTAAATCCTTTTTCAAAAAATAGTTCTCTTTTTGGTTTCTTAATATTATTTATGATTTTTATCGTGTTTAAACATTATTTGAGCTTCTCCCTTTTTGTTTGAGTCATTTTGGTAGAAACCCCCAAATTTTTTGGTTTCAATCTGTGATCTGAGTTTATGCGCGATAATATTTTTACCTATTCTAGTATGACTGCTTTGCTTTCATGAGTACTTTGTGATTTTTTGTGATATTTTCTCTATACTTGCCATTAGGGTTTCTGACTCTTCAGTACTTATGCCTAAATCAAGTTTATTCTGCTAAATCCTTTAATTATTTGCTATGTTCTATGTGAATCCCTAATTTTGTGTGATTAAGGTTTCTGACTTTTGCCTAATGTATGTTCATTCCGCTTAAATCAGTACTATTTACCAATTTGAATCTTTGAATAATTGTGATTAGTACTATTCCCTACTGATTCTGAGTATTTCCTTAAATATGTGATACTTTCCCTAATTGATACTGATTTTCTGTGATTTGAATCTCACTCGAGGTTTTTCTTGTTGAATTCCAGAATTTCCTGCCTTATTTCTATGAATAATTTTGTCAAATTAATTCACATATGCTTTCCTTAACTAGAGTATTTTGAACCTGGTCTTAATTATATGCTTTATACTTATGCTGCCTCTTATATGTTAAAATCAGCTCTTACACGATTCTCTTTCCTTATTTAGTCACTGTCTATTAGCGTTTGTATAAGACTTCTTAATTAAAGGGAGTCTTAACATTAATTTGATCCTAATTGATGTTTACTTCTATAATTGTGCTGAACTATTATTTGTTACCTTATTTTCTGCCTATTTTCAAAACTATATATACTCTACTCTCTCATTAGCACAAGACTCGAACGAATCTGTTCAACTCTCTCTCTCACATCTAAAAACTCTCTGCTCTCTCTCTCTTTTCTGTGCTAGTTACTATTATCCTAAGTTAGCCGGCTGCAAGCCAAGGCTAACTATTGTGCATCTCCTACTTTCTGTTTGTGTTACTGCTTTCTTCACTTCACCGGTATGTTCTAATTCAGATTTCAGTTCTCAAACCAACATGTTTCTACTACTGTTGCAATTCATTGTGTTTCTAATTTGCTTTTACTTATTATTTTGTTGTTCAACATGTAACTAGGATCCTGAGCTCCATTCACATGATAAGTTATCCTCTATTTGTCATTACCAACATGTCTTTATGTACTTGATACATGTTCTATGTGAATCTTCATGCCTATGTTTGGTACATTAGTTTGATTAGGGTAAATCCTACTGTCTTGAACTATTTGGTCATGTTATGTTAGTATAATCCTATACCCTACTGTATCCCCCAATCCCCTAAATCCTTAGGAACTTCTGATTGTGTACTGCCTGCTACATGTTTGCCCTCACATGCTCTGTATTTGTCCCTCAAATCCCATTACCCCTGCTTGTGATTGTTGGACTATTCCTGGTCCTTTGTGTGATGTTGAACTTGTTGGTGTTCCTGCCCTTTTTGTGGTTAAACTTCTTTGTTATAAAACTATTTCAATCATGTTTCCCTCTTCAAAATTGTTTTCTTACTTATCCTTTTCAAAACTATTTTCTTACTTAACCTTTTCAAAACTATGTCGAGCACTCTCACTCTACTCTTAGATCATTAAATTTTGCCCCCTCTGTGTGAGCATTGCCTTGGGACCCTTGAGCTCCCTCTGAACTTTGACACACAAAGGCTGGCCATTCCACACTGCACTTACTCTATCTTGGCTATGAAATCTGGGTGTGAGCACTGCCCGGGATCCCTTGAGATCCTTAAGGAACTTTGATACACCTAGATCATGTGAAGGGATGTGAACCAATGGCATTTGAGGATCTGGAAACTTGGGCCTACAATGGAAGGCTCCCTATAGTTAACTTCTTCTTTTCCTTATGTAATTCATTATTCAGAGGTTTGTAATAATCTGTAAAAATGATTATGGGGTTGTATAGTGGAAATGTGTGGGGATATGCATGCTATAGTATAAGTATGGCTAGATATCATGTTTTTCTAGGTTTATTTTTTTTTATATGCGCACTAGTAACCTTGTCTAGGAATCAAGTATGCCATGCATTTAGATACCACGTCACTTAGGTTCATACATCTGCTTTTCTGTCAGCATGTCATCACTCCTTGCTTTCACTTAGAAATCTTGTTCATAGGATCAGTAATAACAACAAAAACTGTTACCATTTTGATTATGTCCATGCATTCTGAAAAAATGTAGTCTAGATCATGCCTTAGAACAAATGTGTTAACAAATATGCAATCATGCTATACACGTAGAGATCCTGTTCTAGGCAAACAACGATTAAAATCTGTCACATGTGTTATTCCTGAAACTGTGCATAATGATGTGATTCTATATGCATTTAGAGATCCTGTTTTAGGAACTGCATATGCATCATTCTGCATTAGACATCATGTTATAGGATCGTACTCATTTAACTACGCTTAGTCCAAATATAGATATATAAAATAGTCCTCATGTTCTAACAAACTTGTAATTAGTCTCTGAATGCTTGTAACACCTAAAACTGCATGTTATTAGGTATAACAACCTGAAATTGTCATCAATTCTGAATAACTGCTACACGCCTAGGAAAGTCTTAGGTAATCAGCCATAAAGAAATAAAACCAGAACTGTCCTTTGTGATTAGTGTTCAACTATCAGCATGTTTAAAACCAGTAGGCAAGCCTGATTAAGACATCCACTCCGAGTTATGAACAAATCTGCCTCTTTGTTATTATCATTTAGATACCATGTTTTAGGATCTGAATCAAAAGACTTTAACTGTGTTTGAGTCATGTTGCTTATTTTCCTTATCTGTGGAGGTACTTGAGCCTTTTCCTGTTTGTATGTTTACCCCCCTTAATTACAATCCTATATGTTTCTTGTTTGTCGCTTAGTGTTTTGCCTTTAAACCTGAGGATCTGCCTAGAACCTCCCTTATAGGATATAAGTCCTAAATTCCTTCGGGACTGATAAGAAGGGAAGGGTAACAACATGCAATAGAGGTAGAGACCAACACTCAATTTAGTTATTATCACGGGGTGGGAAAGGGTAGAATATGGATATGATGACCGGTGCGCTAATACCATGTGTAGCCCTTCTTTGAGGAGTGATTACCGGGTATTGTACTGATGTGATCCATACGACAAACAACCTAGGACTCCCCCTATCCTTTATGTGCATGTTTAGATCATAACTCTTTCAAAAAACCTTGTTCAAATATTAAGTATCTTCAAAACTTTTTGTAACACATGTGTGCTTAGACTATGAGTCTTTCAAAACTCTTTACTTGTTTAAACATTAATTGCCTATTTGCTACTTGCTTAAATTCACAAAGTCTGTTTGGCCGGGAACCACACTTGTGTATCCTGAGGGGTGCCTAACACCTTCCCCTTAGGATAATTTCAATCCCTTACCCTATCTCTGGTTAACAACGTAGTTGTAAATGAACCCCTTTGGTGTCCTAACGCACCTTTAAAAATCGTTAGGTGGCGACTCTAAAAAACACAAACCCCTTTCCCAAAAGGAAAGAGTTGTCTCAACCGAATGTCATAAACGCGATCTCCGCGAGTAAAGAGGGGGCGCGACAGCATGGCGACTCCGCTGGGGATTATAGGCTTTTACCATTACAAACCTCTTTGTGAATTTGTCCGAGTATGCTTTGTTTTATATTTGCTCCTTTCCTTTCCCCCCCTCTATGTGCAATTAATTGTTTATATCTTTTGAATATTTATTCCTTCCAAAAGGCAAAACTGACATGCTTCTTTGTTTTCCATGGTAACCGCTTTTTTAAATTATAAACTGCTGTATTTACTGCTTTCATAACGTGCAAATACATGACTACATGTTTTACCGTTTATTGCATAATCATGATTCAACATCATACTCCACTCGTGCCAAACAAAATACTATAGCAACACTTGATGAGTGGTTGTGCTCTTCCTATATTATTACCCCCTAAATTCGGAAAGGCTTATTTGTTCGATCATCGGTGCAGTCGACGGTTCCGTGCCTTTCCCCCTTGAGTTGTCCACTTAAGGGTACCAGTCTAAAACCCCATAGAAACCTTAATATGTTGTGTTGTTTCATGCATCATGGTCAAACCTAGCCAGGCTAAAGTGTGGTCCGCACGATAGCTTTTAAGATTGCCTTATCCAAAAGCCCACTGGGTTTCTCTAAATCCAAACGGACATCATCACGTTCTGTGCATTTATTTGGAGAACTAAATGCTTTATGCTAATTATTGATGTTAAATAGTCGAGTCTGGTTGGAGTAAGGGTCTAATCCTGTTTGCCTTGCAGAAATATGAGGCACAAAGTACCCAGATTAGGCATGGTCTCCAATATCCATCTAAGATTGCTAAGTTGGTGGGAAGATTCACATTTTAGTGACAAAACTCTCGTCAGAAAATACTTGGTCAATCTACCTATCTCTCCTAGAAATCCAACCTAACAACATGATAATAGAGGCTGCTACCCTGTTATGGGATTGTGAAAGGTTCGTGTTCCGCTTTGGGGACATTGAAATGACACCTTTGCTGGAGGAAATAGGAGGACTGGCTGGCCTAGTATGGGAAACTCCGGGGTTGGTAATGCTTGAGAACCGCACAGGAAAAGGTTTCCTCAAAATGATGGGTCTGAAGAAGAATGCAGAACTGGTATGC
>ML416676.1:12369-32606 GCA_005239525.1 Nicotiana knightiana | reverse complement strand
TTTAAGTTGTTACCTAAAGCGCACTAGTTCAATTATAAGTCGTACCTTATGCGTGCACTACCCATCCCATACCTATTGTCCAAGAGGCATTGGATCTCTATTTTGGGTGGTTCTAGACTTTACTTAGGTTGCTTAGAAAATGTCAAAACTATGCGACATACAAAACACGTTGGACTTCACATATAGGCAATTAAAGACTCAAGTTAGCCTCCACACTTAAACAACAAATGCACGCGAAAACAGGCTTTCATGTTAGGCAGTTCAAGATTAAGGAACTTAAATCCTTATAGGCATGATTTCTATGTGATAGGCATCAAGACATGCATGTAGTTTTAGGAACCAGAGAGATTCATAGACAGGATTGCATAAGTTGTTGCACACTAATTATTGAGATGGAAGATTCTCAGTTATTAGTCCTATTGATGTTGCGCCTAGGTGATTTATGTAATAAGGGGAGTAGAAACTCAGGATTAATCATGCTTTTGATAACGACCTAAGTGAGCGATGAACAATGTTAAAAGGGGTTCATTACAGTTATTAAGGCAAACAGTGGCATCCTATAGGCAGGATTTCCAACGATTAGCACTTGAGAAACTAATTTTATCATTATACCTTAATCTTATAGGAATGTTTCTAGGTGAACAACGTGATGCATTAACAAATGAGGTGATTAGAGTCCCATAAGCATGATCTCTAGTGGATATGCTGGAGAAATGCAAAACTAAAGAAAGCTTCAACGATATTTATTTCCTATAGGCAGGTTTTCTAACAACACATAGCAACAAAGATGTAGAGGCATTTGAGCTCATGCTTTGCTTATAATCAAGTAGTGCAAGTGTGTGCTTTTTTCTAATGGCATGATTTCTATAGTGTGCATAGAAAATGAATGACATAAAGCAAGCACATCATTCAATCCTATAGGCATGTTATCTACCCATCATATTAATATTAAAATCTAACCCCCCATCTCCTTTCACTAGCAACCCCAATCGTTTATACAAAGATATTACACGCCCAGTTAGTGAGTAAAGTAACAATATTACATAATAATGAACAGGCCTATAGCAGGCCCAAATGAGATGACTATATACCCAGCCTTACTGGGCCTTCATTACTTCTGACATAGCATACTTAGGCCTTCAATAAAAAACCATATGATTACAGGTCCATAGGGGAGTTCAGACCCCTTTTCAATAAGCCATAGCAACAAGTGTTGCACCACTTGGAGCAAACAGTGTAAACATACAGTTCATGACAGGGAAATAGAGTATTATGGACACTTTGAAGGCTGAAGGAATGACTAAGGCTAAGCCCTAGTGTGTCAGAGTTCACAAGGGCCTCAATTGGACCCAGAGAAGTGCTCACACTAGGGAGGCCAACAATAGAACTTAGATAGCCTTGGCTTTCAACCAGCTAAGAATAGGAATTTAGAATATCAGAGTAACAAATAAGGAAGGTGGGAAGAAATCACCAGATTGAGAATATAGCACAACTGATCAAGCAGACCAGTAAGTTCAGCAAGATTCACATAGCAAAGTACCACACAGACAACCATCACTAGGAATTAGGAGAAGAAAGCAGGTTTACAGACTCACATATGTTATCATGCATGAAGTTGAACTAGTCGAAGCCTAAAGACCCAAATTAAGTTAAGTCTAACCTAATGCCAAATTAATCAGTACTTAAACATAATGGAGGGATACACATTGTGATAATAAAGTAGAAAATGAACCAAGGTATACTGGAAAACATATTAGCATAGGAGTAGAGTCATAGCTAATAGAAAAATAGGGTACTTGTCTTTTAGAAAATCAGGATAGCATGAAACATGTTTAGGGCAGACTTTAGAGTAGCATTCCATAGAGCTAGGGATAATACACAAATAACAATCTAGTATACACAGGACTTAGTACTAAAAGGTCCATTCGAGTGGAGTGTGTGGAGTTATAGGGTAGTATACAAACACAATATGCAGAAATTTGTAACTTAATAACACACAATCATAGTAGTCAGGCTCATGTTATCATAGACCTTCATTGGAATTCTAAACTAAACATGCTCACAAGAATCACAGAGTGAAAATCATAGTATTAACATAACACAAACAGTAGACTGTCCCCATGCGTTTAATTAACATAGAATGATATCAAAATTAAATATTATCATAGTTGAATTATGCTCATACAAGTTCAAATACGTACACAAAAAGGAAGAAAGAAATTGAACATTGTGAGGGTTTAAACACTAACAAGTAGAAGAATCAAAAGAGGGAAGAGTGTAATAGCAAAAACCCCAAATCCCCGATGCTTCAGAGTTCACAAGAGCCTTGAGAAAGGACTCCGAGCAGTGCTTGCACCGGAGGAGGTTGTTCAATAATTTTAGAGAGAGTTCAACTGTAATAGTGAGTGAGAGAAGAGAGTAGTGAAAATAATAACAGGGATTGGGAGATTCAAATCTCTCTAAGGGGTTTTAGGGAAGGGGTTTATATAGTAGCATATTTCACACATAAAATAGGAAACGAGGTAAAATTAAGAACAAAATAAGGAAAATATGCCAAAATCAATTTGGGGAAAATAACATAGAATAGGAAGTTCAGTAAATTGAACAGAGAATAACATGGGAGAATCAAATAACACTTAAAATAAGGGAATACAATAGATTGAACCGAGAATAAGGAAAAATATCATACGAAAATTAATTAGCGTCAGTCTTAGGGCAAATAAAAAAAGGGAAATACAGTGGGTTAAACAAAAATAAGGAAAATATCGGTCAAACACAAGAAAGGGAAGAATATCAATTGAAAATCAGTAAAGAATAAGGGAAAATCTCAAACCCTAATTCAAAAGGAAAGCACAGATGGTCGAAAATCTCACTGAATCAGACCATATAGTATGATAGTGAGTTCATATAGACGAAATATCGTCTAAATCTCAAAGGTTGAAGGTGGTGGAATCCGATTTGAGGACTGGTACTTGCCAAAATTGGGGAAAGTACTATGTAACACCATAGTCTTGCAAATAGTACTGAGGTAACACATAAAAGGCAAGAAAATCATGGAAGGAATCCATGATATAGACGAATTCAGAGAAGATCGAGAGGGCGACTAGGGTTTCGGTGGGAGAGAGAGGTGTTTGAAGGCGGCTGGTGAAGGGAAATGGGGATTAGTGTTTGGGTGAAGGGATATAAGGAGAGTGGGGAGGGGTGTTGTGAGTCGTTGATCAATTTTGATCAATGGTTGGGATTAAAGCAGGTTGGGGCCAGGTTTTTGGACTGGGTTGGGGGATTGGGTCATTTGGGATAGTGAGGTTGTTGGGTCAGGGGTTTATTTAGGCTAAGGTTTGGGGTAATTGGGCTGAGGTCTGGGTGGTTTTAGGTCCGAAAATAGGTAAGAAATTAGGCTATTATTTAAATACCCTAAAATTTATCAAAATAATTTATAGAATATGCTTAATAAATGAATGAACATATTATTTATGCACCGAAATACTTAAAATAATAACTTTGTATTATAAAAATATAAATATGCCATTCTGACATAAATAATATAGAATAAAGAGCCTTTATGTACGAATATAGATCATTATTGTAATATTAGATAAATGGCTTTAAAATGCTAATGTAATTATATGGAATGAAATAAAATGTTTGAAACATATATTATAGGTGCAAAATAATCATTTTAGGCAACTAAGTCATCACAAAAATAATTTAAAGGATAATTACTAGATATTTATATATAATTAAACTATAAGAAAATTAATTTAAAGCTCTAAAAATTATGGAAAATTATAAAAAATGCTTGTATAGGTTTGTAAACTAAATAATGATAAAAATATGCTATTTTGAAAGTATGTATGTATTTGAAAAATATGAGAGAAAAATTGGGTATTAATAGCTACCCCTCTTTACCCGGGAATGATGAAAGAGTTGTCGGGTAAAGAAAATGATGACTAATTTTGATCGAATTGAATGAGGGATAATATGATTTAAAAAAATAGGGGCCGAACCCTGTTTTCCGAGTTGCCTACATATCCCTGGTGTTACGGGAATCAGGCTGTGTGTACTTCTGGATCATCGGTGAACTGAACCGATGGAGTTGTCATAGGAATGGTTGTATGTTTCGGAAATGGTCTTTTTGTGGCAGGACATCATCAGATGAATTTGCGCAAAATTGTGAATGTGAATTTGAAACGTTATGGATGTATCTCAAAATGAATATCTGAACGGTTATCAAGCAAAAGTGGGTAACTGATGGTGGTTGGTTGCGTTTGAAATAATTGCAGGATGTGAACGTTGAATGGGAACCGGAGCAAAGATTTATCCCGTTAGGAGAACGGTTACTTCCTGGACCTGCAAAACTTAAAACACGATGCATGCAAGTATATATGGATTATTGCGGGAATTTAAACATGATGCAAATTCCCTTTGGACCATGAAAGTTGTGCTTGGACAGTGCGGATGATGTCCTCAGACCATGACGTCCTGGGCCATGAATCACGTGATAAGGGATTCGCAGACCATGAAATAATGTCCTCGGGCCATAAAAATGGTGCCTCTGAACCATGACGCCTTTGAATAATGATGTGCAATATTAAGAGATCCTCAGGCCATGGCATGGTGTCTTCCGGCTATGAGGATGATGCCTTCGAATACATCTTTGGATAAAATGGCGATGTTTCAGCCCATGAGATGCAAAGATATAATGCTCGGTCGTGTGTGAAGTAAAACAAGAAAAAGCTTAGTCTTGTGTAAGATTGGGGCAGTGCTTATCCCCGGGCGAATAGAAAAATAGTGCTAGGTTTTAAATAGCGTGGTATTATGAAAGGACAAGGCAATGCTTAGACTTATACAATTGAGGAGGCAGTGCTTAGCCTCATGCAAGAAGAGGAGACGATGATTAGTCTCGATGCAAGGAAAGGCCGAGCTTAGCCTTTATGCAATAAGGGAGGCAAGGCTTAGCCTCATGCAAGAAGAGAAGACAGTGCTTAGTCTCATGCAATTAGGAGACAATGCTCTCATGCAAGGAAATTCAGAGCTTAGCCTTATGAAATTAGGGAGGCAATGCTTAGCCTTATGCAAGAAGAGGAGACAGTGCTTAGTCTCATGCGAAGAAAGGCCGAGCTTAGCCTTATGCAATTAGGAAGGCAGGGATTAGCCTTATGCCATTAGGGAGTCAATGCTTAGCCTCATGCAAGAAGAGGAGACGGTGCTTAGTCTCAATGCAAGGAAAGGCAGAGCTTAGCCTCATCCAAGAAGAGGAGACAGAGCTTGGTCTCATGCAAAGAAAGGCAATGCTTAGCCTTATGCAAGAGGTAATGCTTAGCCTCATGCAAGAGGAGGAGACAGATCTTTGTCTCATGCAAAGAAAGGCAGAGCTTAGCCTTATGCAATTTGGGAGGAAATGCTTAGCCTCATGCAAGAAGTGGAGACAAAGCTTGATCGCATGCAAAGAAAGGCAGATCTTAGCCTTATGCAATTAGGGAAGAAATGCTTAGCCTCATTCAAGAAGAGGAGACAGAGCTTGGTCTCATGAAAAGAAAGGCAATGCTTAGCCTTATGAAATTGAGGAGGCATGGCTTAGCCTCATGCAAATAGGAGAATGCTTAGTCTCATGCAAAGAAAGGCAATGCTTAGCCTTATGCAATTAGGAGGCATGGCTTAGCCTCATGCAAAGAAAACGATGAGTGATAGTAGAGTATTTCTTAGTTGGAGGTGCTTGTGATAGATAATTGGTTATCTTGAAGGTAGTGACTTGATGTGTCTGCAGATATCATTGTCTTATTATGCCTGGATCCAAAGAAAAATTGTGAGATTTGTGGGGGAAGGTTGGTTCGTGTTTTTGTCTTCTCCTTTGCATGTGCTCCAGTTTTGAGGTCTTGTTTGAGTTACCCTAGGTAAAATCTGGTGGTTTATAAAATAAAGTTTTCAAGAAAATATGTGTGCATTTTTATGAATGTATTTATTTAAAATATAGTAGTATGTAATATCAAGTAAGCTAGATAAACCAATGATTATGACATTTTAGAGACATTGTGACCTCCTTGCTTTAGAATTTTGAGGGTTCTCTTCAAAATTCTGCCCCAATTTGAAAGCAGTTCTGCATGTGACGAAGTTGGCTGGACTTGCTTTAGAATTTTGAGGTTCCTCCTCAAAATTCTGTCCCAGTTTCTGACCATTGCAAGATGAAGACTTTATTGAGATGTGACCGAACCACAGTGCTGCCTACGTATCCCCTCTTAAACGGGAATCAGGTCAAGCGTAGTTCAGTTACATCAAACGAAGAATTGTAAACAACCTAAACATAATATCTTTTGGTTGCGTCTGAGTTGATAGGTTTTGGCCAAACTTCTCCATTTATCTCTGCAAGTATGAGTGCTCCTTCTGTTAGTACTTTGTGGACCATGTAGGGTCCTTGCCAATTGGGTGAAAATTTCCCTTTGGCTTCATCTTGATACGGGAAGATTCGTTTCAGCACCAGCTGTCCCAGTGTGAATTGTCTATGCCTGACCCTTTTGTTGAAGGCTCAAGACATCTGTTCTGGTAAAGTTGACCGTGACACACCGCATTCATTCTTTTCCCGTCAATGAGAGCCAGTTGTTCATAGAGACTTTGTATCCATTCTGCATTACTGAGTTCATCCTCTTGTATGATTCTCAAAGAAGGAATTTCTACTTCGGCGAGAATAACAACTTCAGTACCATAGACCAGTAAATAGGGAGTTGCCCCGATTGATGTGCAGACTGTGGTACGATATCCAAGTAGAGAAGATGGTAACTTCTCAAGCCATTGTTTGTGATTATCTACCATCTACCTCAATATCTTCTTGATGTTCTTATTGGCGGCTTCCACAGCTCCATTCATTTGCGGCCCGTAGGCTGTGGAATTATTATGCTTAATCTTGAAGGTTTCACACATGGATCTCATTAAATTACTGTTGAGGTTGGCGGTGTTGTCGGTGATGATTGATTCGGGTACCCCGAATCGACAAACAATACGTTCCCTGATGAAATCTGCGACGAACTTCTTAGTTACAATCTTGATAAGATGCGACTTCAACCCATTTTGTGAAATAGTCTATGGATACTAGAATGAACCTGTGCCCATTTGAAGCAGCGGGTTCGATTATACCAATGTCATCCATCCCCCAAGCGGAGAAAGGCCAAGGTGCACTTGTTGCATTGAGTTCATTGGGTAGCACTCATATCATATCCGCATGTACTTGGAATTGGTGACACTTTTGAACATACCTGATGCAGTCCGTTTCCATGGTCATCCAAAAATATCCTGCCCTTAATATCTTTTTGGCTAAAACAAAGTTGTTCATGTGTGGTTCGCAAGTTCCGGCATGTATCTCTTCGAGCAATTTAGATGCTTCCTTGGTGTCAACACACCGTAATAATCCTAGATCTGGAGCCATTCTGTACAGAATTCCTCCACTTTGGAAGAAATGGTTGGATAATCATCGGAGTGTGCGTTGAGTATGATTTGCGTGTTCCGGGTATTCTCCTTTTGCCAAATATTCTTTGATGTCTTGGAACCACGGATTCCCATCGGTTTCTTCTTCAACATGAGCACAATAAGCTGGATGATTATGGATCCTTAGTGTAATAGGATCGATGAAATTCTTATCTGCGTGTTGTATCATGGAAGATAGAGTGGCCAACGCATCTGCAAACTCATTCTGGATTCTCGAAACATGTTTGAACTCTATCTTTATGAATCTCTTCATCAATTCTTGTACATGGTACAAATACGAAAATATTTTGGTATTCTTTGTAGCCCATTCTCTTAGAACCTGATGTACCAAAAGGTCCGAATCACCAATTACCAACAATTATTGAATGTTCATGTCAATGGCCAACTTGAGTCCCAGGATACAAGCCTTATATTATGCCATATTGTTAGTACATGGAAATATGATTTTTGCGGATACCGGATAGTGTTGACCCATCTCGGATACCAAAACTGCTCCAATACCCACTCCTTTGAAATTTGCAGCCCCATCGAAGAACATTCTCCAACCGTTCTCCTACGAATGATAATTCTTCATCAGGAAAGTACTTTTTCAGTTGTTTGTATTCTCCTCCTACAGAATTCTGCTAGATGATCTGCCAATGCCTGTCCCTTGACCGCATCCTGAGTTACATAGATGATGTCAAACTGACTCAGTAGTATCTGCCATTTTGCCAGCTTCCGCGTAGTCATGGGTTTCTGGAAAATATATTTTAGAGGATCCATCCTTAATATGAGATACGTGGTGTAGGCACAACAATAATGCCTCAATTTTTGAGCTATCCATGTTAGAGCATAGCAGGTGCGTTCTAGCAAGGAATACCGTGCTTCATAGGGTGTGAACTTTTTACTCAGATAGTATATGTCCTGTTCCTTCCTTCCTGTCTCATCGTGTTGTCCTAAGACACAACCGAAATCCCCATCCAACATAGATAAATAGAGTAGCAGAGGTCTCCCACGTTCTGGCGGGACCAGGACAGGTATTCCTTGATTTTGTGGAAAAATATTCCTTGATTTGGCTTTCTGACATTCCCCAGTCCAGCTTGTTGCAGCATCCTTATTCAACATTTTGAAAATTGGTTCACTGATCATAGTTGATTGTGCTATTAATCGGTTGATGTAATTGAGACGCCCTAAGAAACTCATCACATCTTTCTTGTTCTTTGTAGGTGGCAAGTGATAACTAGGATTTTAGCCTACTATTTTCTCTCTTTTGCTTAGGTTTTGCGTCAAAAATGCGTTAAGGTATTCCCAAAAATTAACTTAAGGTGCTTATTTGCAGGTTTTGGTCAAAATGAGGCAAAGAAGCCTTAATGAACTCATAAAGGAGTCGAACTTGCACAAGCCCAAAGAATGGAACTGGAGCGCTGTCAGCGCTATTATTACGCGGTCGCATAAAACTCTCCGCTGAGGCGATTAAAAATATGCTACAGCGGAGTGATGTTCAGAGAAGCTGCAGCCAAGTGCTAACACTGCCGCTGAACGCGATACAAAAGTACGGCCGTGAAACCATTGGCGTGACCGCGAGTGAAATTGCGCTGAGAGTAGAAGATCAAGAATCATAGACCGTGTAATCTTGGGCCAAGCAAAGAACGCGGTCCGTGTCATTTTTACGCGGACGCGAAGCCACCTGGCGCTGAGGCAGTTGATATTTCATTGGGAGCGAGAGTAGGGGTTCAGAGAGTTGCAAGTGAAGTTAAATTGCACAACGCGGTCAACGAACATTTTACGCGGCCACGCTTGAAGCCAACGCAGACGCGACTGTATTTACGCGGTCTGCAAAACAAACTCCAGCCCAGATCCAAGTAAAGAAAAACGCGTACCACACTCCTTATTTCGCGGCCGCGGATGACGCGCCCAGTTTTACACTGACAACGGAACCTCCGTAGGGGTATTTTTGTCCAGTAATTTTAGTTGTGTATAAATAGATCTTTTTCACAGTTTTAGGTTATCTTTTGTATTAGGGAGCTCGTGAACAGCAACACTTTACCACTTTGAGTAATTTTAGAGTAGCTTTAGCTTATAATTTTAGATTTTATTCTTGTAATTAACTTTTATGGCTTATATTTCATCTCCATCTTTGATTTCTACCTTAATTATGAGTAGCTAGACCCATTAGCTAGGGTTGTGACCCAATCCTAGTGTGAGTATTTAATGGGTCTTCAATTTTAGGGCTTATTTGTTTATGAGTTAGTGATATTTAGCTTGTTTCATGCTTTATCTGTTGAACTGGTGGTTGCAAACACTGATTCGTGCCTTTTTTACTAGGGCTCTTCTTGAGAAAGAGGGACCAAGTCTAGATAAAATAGGATAACAAGGAATTGGGGTGAATTCAAGATATTGATAGCCCCAATTAAAGGGTTAAACCTAAAGATAGTAATACCCGACTTGAGCCAATTTCACTTGTATGGTTTGAACACCCAATTAGGCTTGAGAAAGCCAATTCGGGCAAAGTCACTCAAACTACCGAGAGGCATAGAGTGAGTAATTAAGTGTGAGGTTATATCAAGACCCCAGATACAACAAGCTTGTCCTAAATTCTAGACCCCATTAGATACTCGCCTAGGTGTAAGTCACTTCCCTAGTGCTTTCTATTAGTTGAGAAAACTCATACAAAAACATTATACTTAGATTATTTTCAGCAATTAATAATAATACAATTAGAATAGAATCAAACCCATTCATGGTTAGAAGTGTAATTAAAGACAACACATATAGCTAGATTAGATAGAGACCCAACTCCCAACCAATAGTAACTCCCTGTGGATATCGATCCCGACCTTTCGGGTAAAAGCTACATCGACCACTCATCGCCATTATATAGTGGTGCAGGGTTGGGGCAAATCACTTTTTGGCCCCGTTGCCAGGGAGCTAAACGCTTTTGGCTATCTATCTGACTAGTTGTGTGTATTGTTTTTCTTTCCTTCTATTTTACTGACTTGTTTGTGTTAATTACTTTAGGTACAAATGGCTGATCCTCTTGTAAATGTTCTCCTGGGGGAGGAGGTAGAAGATAATGGTGATGATGAGGCTCATTTGGTGCCTCAAGCTCAAAGGAGAGGTCGCCAGGCCAATGAAAATATTCTAGACCCTCCCCCACCTCCTCCGCGAGCAGTTCCTCGAGTGCTTCCAAGTGAAGGTTATGCTAGTGCGATTTTCCCACGCCAAATCCGGGCGGGCAATTTCCAGATTACAAATGTGATGTTGACCTTATTGGAGAAGCGAGGGTCCTTCACAGGTGCTCCCCATCAGAATGCATATAAAAATTTAAAGGGATTTGTGAATACCTGTTGGGGAAGCAAACAGACAAACATGTCGGAGGATGCCTTGAGACTGAGATTGCTCCCCTTTTCACTTAGAGGGAAAGCTTTGGACTGACTCGAAAGACTCCCCAACCATTCCATCACTACGTGGGATGAGTTGGATGACAAGTTTATAGCCAAGTTTTTTTCACCTGGACATATGACAGCTTTAAGGGATGAGATCTTAGCCTTCAAATAGGAACCCAATGAACCCCTTCACGAAATTTGGGAGATATATAGAACTTTGGTCAAGGAATGCCCCAATAATGACATGACAGAAGCAATGATCCAACAAACATTTTATCGGGGTATAAACATGACCAATCAATGTGTGGTGAACCAGTTAGCAGGTGGTAATCTTATGAAGCTACCGTATGCAGAGGCCTGTGACATTCTTGATGAAATGGCTGACATATCTTCAGCATGGAAAAGTCGGGCAAATGTTCCCCAAGGTGATCCGAATGTAATCAATCTTAACAAGTAACTTCAAGACCATGGACAAGCCATAGCTGAGTTAACAACAACCATGAACCAGCTAGCCAAAGCACAACTTCAGCAAATCCAAGGACCAAAGCAAGTAAATGCAATATAAGGGGTCAATCTAATGGTCAACAGGAGAAGACAACGTGGAAAACAAATGCAAAGCAATAATGACCAATATGAGCAAAGTGGAAGTGGCTACAACAATGATGATTCATATGATGACCAAAGTGAAGAGTATTATATGCAAATGACTATCAAGGACAACAGATCAATGCTCCAAATCAACAATGGAGATATCAAGGGAATAATCAGAATTGGAATAATAAAGAGCAAGGAAACTGGAACAATAACAACAACTCAAACAATTAGGGGAACAACAATCAGAGTCGGGGTGGCAACAACAATTGGAATGGAAATAACAACAACAATTGGGGAGGAAATGGAAATCGGGGGTCAGGCTTTCAAAGGCCCCCGATGTATCAACAACCCAACAACCCACCGCCATATCAATCTCATGGTCAAAGTTCGTCAATCAATGAAATGGGGAGGATCGAGAATATGTTCAAACAGATGATGGAATGGACTGCCGATTTCGATGCTCAAATTGCCTCCCACACTACTTCCATCCATAACCTTGAAGTCCAAATGGGTCAAATCTCGCAAGCATTGAACACTCGCCCTAAGGGGGAACTACCTAGTGACATGGTAGTAAACCCGAAGGGTGGGAACAATAACAATATCGGCCATGCAATGGCGGTGACCACAAGGAGCGGTAGAGGTGGTAAAGCAAGTACCTCCAAGCAAAAGAAAATTGTGAGTGATGATGTTGAAGTGCAAAATGATGATGTTCCAATAGTTGAGGATCAGTGAGTGAAGAGAATTTGAATGAGGAAGTGAGGATTGATATTCATGACAATGAGGAGGAGACTCAAAATGACGTGAACCCGCCTATGGAACACGTAATAGACATACCGAAAACGGTAGTGCCAAAAGCCAAGGCTCCTTTGCCAAGGCCTCCTCCGCCTTATCCTCAGAGACTTGCAAAGCAAAATAATGAAAACCAATTCAAGAAGTTTATTGAGACGATGAAAATCTTGGCAATAAATGTGCCCTTGTGGAAGCTCTTGAGAAAATGTCGGGATACGTCAAGTTTATGAAAGACTTGGTGACAAAAAAGAGATCTATGGATTGCGAGACCATCAAAATGACTCATCAAGTTAGTGCAATTGTTCACTCAATGGCTCCAACGCTTGAAGATCCCGGTGCATTTACCATTCCTTGTACCATTGGGAGTGCGGAGTTTGCAAAGGCCTTGTGTGATTTGGGAGAAAGTATAAATTTGATGCCTTACTCTGTATTCAAGACTTTGGGTATTGTTCAACCGAGGGAGACTTCAATGATATTGCAAATGGCAGATAGAATAATGAAGAGGCCTCTTGGTATTATTGATGATGTTCTTGTACGGGTCGACAAGCTTATTTTGCCCGCGCTGATTTTTTGATTCTCGACTGCGAAGTCGACTATGAGGTGCCTATAAGCTTGGGAAGGCCTTTCCTAGCAACAGGGAAGGCCTTGGTTGATGTGGAAGCAGGGGAGATCACCTTCCGGGTGGGCGATGAAAAGGTTATTTTCCACATGTGCAAATCGATGAGGCATCCGAATAGTAATGAAGTTTGCTCTTTTGTGGACCTCGTGACAGAGGTGATAGTTGATGAAACAAGTGCAATGATCAATGTGGAAGATCCTATGAAAGTTGTATTGTTGAACCATGAGGATAATGAAAGGGATGGCTTGATTGAATGTGCTAATGCATTGCAAGGAATGAGATCCTATTCTTATGGGCCCCGTAAAATCTCCTTGGATTTGAAAAATCGGAAGAATCCACCGACAAAGCCCTCGATCAAGGAGTCACCAACATTGGAGTTGAAGCCTCTTCCCTCTCACCTTAGGTATGAATTATTAGGCCCATCTTATACATTACCTGTTATTCTTTCTGCTTGCTTAACCAAAGTGCCGATGAACTCCACTCTTGAGGTGCTTCAAAGAAGAAAAAGGGCAATTGAATGGACTTAGCTGACATTTGGGGAGTAAGCCCTGCCTTTTGCATGCATAAAATTATACTTGAGAACATCCTGAACTGGTGGAAAATAGAGTACAAGACAAGCTTGTTGAGGAGGGACCAAGTACATAGGGAAACATAGAACAGGTAATCATACTGAACCAATCAGGATCTTAACAAGTGGAAGGGTCGTTGATAATATGGGAGCTCAATGGAAAGAAGTGAGGGACAATAGAGGCAAAGGAAAGGACAATCAACCACAAGGTTTGATCAAATATGGACAGGGGATAGTTCCAGTTCACAAGGAGAATGCAGTGGTACCACAACAAGTTCAAACTGCAAATCAGTTTGCTATTTTGAATGTGGAGAGTGCAGAGGCTAATGAAGAAAATCAACTTGTTATGGTGGATGGGAATGCAGAACAAACATCTGTACAGAATGATAAGGAAATGCCAAGGTTGAATCTTGCAGCACCAGCCTACAAGCCAAAGTCAACTAAGGTAGATAACTCAAAGAGGAATGGTGCAATTACAATAGAGAAATGTGCTAATCCTGGGGTTACTAATGCCAATTTAATTGCTCCTAAGATGAGGTATGCAAATCAGAAAGATAGCAAGAACAATGGTAAGACTGGTGGAGATATTCAGCATAATGAGACTACTGCACAGTGGGTATAAAATGGTGCCAATCAACACATCATGCCAAGAAATACCTACTCAGGATACTAGAGTGGATGCAGAACTGGGAAACAATGAGGAGAATGAACAGGTAGAAGATCCAGATTTTGAAATATTCCAAAGCAATGAGAGGGTCAAGTGGAAGGGAGGCAGATTATGGGTTGATTAGACTGAAGTGGATTCATAGGAAGGAGACATCCCTGACGAGATTCCAAGTGATGATGAAGCTGAAGGGGATGCAACAAATTAGGAGGATCAAAGTGTGAATGGTATCAACAAAGCTAACCAATCTAATGAGGTTCTCAGGCTAACAGGTTCTGTAACAAATACTGCCCAAGTTCAGCAGATTGAGGAGGTGACCAATGTTGATGATCCTGGGGATCCTGGAGATCCTGGTGGGACATTAAGTGTAGTAGTTGAGAAGGGACAGAATTTAATAGGACAGGAGGCAACAACTGATGGCGATGTGGGTACAGAACTAGGTACAAAACCACAAGTTGAAGCAAGACCTACTGGGTGATTGAACCAGTTGCAGATTACTGCTAATATAGGAGAAAACTCAGTTACAATTAAGCAGCAAAATGCAGGCAATGTAGCAAAAAATGAGGAAGGTAATAGACAAAAGAAACAGGGTTACAAAGACATGGATGAAGAATCATCAGCTCAGAACTTTCTCAATGTGGCTAGAGAGGGAGATTTATCACCTAGACACATGGAGAAAGGAAAATCAACAGCCAAAGGAAAGAGAAAGCAGGGTAAAGATCCAGCAATAGCACCAACAGGAGGAGTACAAACTAGGAGGACACTATCCAAGTCACAAAATCTTTGATGGATGCATTGATATGGAATGCAAGGTCTGTAAATACTATGCAGGCCTTTGAAAGGTTGATAACAATGCACAGACAACATCACTTTGAATTTATAGGAGTGATAGAGCCTATGCAACAGTCTACTAAAGTGGAGAGGTACAAAAGCAGAATAGGCTTAGCACAGGCAGTTAATGTTTCCAATAAGATCTGGGCCTTTATTGATGAAGTATTCGAGGTCCCAATTGTATACAATCTGGTACAGCAGTTGACTCTGAAATTGGTTCATATGGAAACACATTTTGAACTGATGCTAACATTGGTGTATGCTAAGTGCGATTCTATTGAAAGGATAGAATTATGGGACTCTTTGTACTATTTAGCATCATACATGACAATACCATGGCTTGTGGGGGTTTATTTTAATGTGATTTGGGATGAGGAGGAGAAGTTTGGGGGGCTGCTTGTGTCCTTGAATGAAGTGGATGACTTCAGGCATTGTATTAATACCTGTAACCTAACTGACTTGGGTTTCAAGGGAAGCATCTTCACCTGGCGGAATGGGACGTCTGAGGATGACTGCATTTTTAAAAGGTTGGATAGATGTCTAGGCAATATGGAATTGCAGCAGACCTTTCCTGGACTAGAAGTCACTCACCTCTCTAAAATAGGATCCGACCATTGTCATATGTTGTTGAAATGTGATATGATGGCCACACCAATTAAGAAGCCATTCAGATTTCTGAATTTTTGGGTAAAGCATGCAACATTTAAGGAGGTGGTCAAGCAAAACTGGAAAATTGATTTTAGTGCAAATCCATTTGTATTCAATCATAAACTGAAGAAGCTCAAAAGAACATTGTCTACATGGGGACATTTTTCAGAGGATTGCTAGTCTAGAAGAGGTTGTGCTTGTTCACGAAAGACAGTTTGAGGCAGCACCAACTCAAACAAATCGTCAAAGACTACAAAAAGTACAAGCTGAAATGATAAAGTATTTGACTTTGGAGGAGCAATTTTGGAGACAAAAGGCTGGAATAGCTTGGTTCAAAGATGGGGATCGAAACACTAAATTTTTTCATGCCCAAGTCAATGGGAGAAGGAAGAGTTTGAAGCTAAATAGAATACAAAACAACACGGGACAATGGATTGAACAGGAAGATCAAATTGCTGCTGAGGCAGTGAACTTTTACACAGACCAGTTTTGTCAAAATGTGGTGCCAACTAAGTTTGACATACTCAACTATGTTCCTACCATGGTCGATGAAGCACAGAATGAACAGCTTATGAGAATGCCTACAAAACAGGAAGTCAAGCTAGCAGTTTTTGGCTTGAATGGAGATTCAGCAGGGGGACCCGATGGATTCACAGAAGCTTTTTTCCATTGCTGTTGGGATATAGTGGAAGAAGACATATATAATATGGTGTTAGATTTTTTCAGTGGACAGCAGTTACCTAAATCTATCACACACACGAACATAGTTATGCTGCCTAAGAAGAAGGAAGTTGTTACATTTGCAGACATGCGACCAATTAGCCTTAGCAACTTTGTTAATAAGATATTTTCGAGGGTGATTCATGAAAGATTGGTTGGACTTCTGCCTAGTTTGATTTCAGAAGAACAAGCAGGCTTTGTAAAAGGAAGGAGTATAGTGGAGAATGTGCTACTTACACAAGAAATCATCACAGACATAAGGCTCAGAACTAAGGTAGGACCAAATGTGGTAATTAAATTGGACATGGCAAAAGCCTATGATAGGTTATCATGGCTGTTTTTAACTAAAGTACTGAGAAAGATGGGATTTTTTGAAGGATTCATTGGCATTATCTTCGACTTGATTGGAAACAACTGGTACTCAGTTCTAGTGAAGGCCAGCCTCATGGTTTATTCAAGTCGTCAAGGGGAGTAAAACAAGGTGATCCTATATCTCCTAGCTTGTTCATTTTGGTTGCAGAAGCACTATATAGAGGATTGAATTCCCTACACAAAATTAGGACCTTCTGTGGATTTGGACTCCCTAAATAGAGCCCAAAAATAAATCATTTGGCCTACGCAGATGACACCATAATATTCTGTTCTTCTGATGCATTGTATTTGCGCCTGGTGATGACGGTCCTTGGGGCATATGAGGCTGCTTCAGGTCAATTGATCAAAAAAAACAATGCTGCAATCTATATGCATCACTTGACAGATGAGGAAGTGGTAAGAGAAGTTGAAAGGGAAAATGGCATCACAAGACAAGACTTCCCATTCACATATCTGGGCTGCCCAATTTTCTATGCTAGGAGAAAAGCAGATTACTACCAAGGTATGATTACTAAGGTTATGGACAAATTGCAGTCATGGAAAGGCAAATTGTTATCTATAGGGTGTAGAGTTGTACTCATTCAAAGTGTCTTTCAAAGTATGCCAATACATCTTCTATCTGCAGTAAATCCACCTAACAATGTGATCAATAAGTTGCACAAAGTTTTTGCTCAGTTCTTTTAGAGAAGCAATATAGGAGGTACTTCTAGGCATTGGGCATCCTGGACAAATCTGTGCATGCCAACTGAAGAAGGTGGTATAGGCTTTAGGTCCCTACATGATGTAGCAAAGGCACTCTTTCGTAAGCTTTGGTGGAATTTTCAAACTAAACCTAGCTTATGGATCTCATTCATGAGCCAAAAGTATTGTAAGAAGATGAATACAGTCATTGTGCCTTGGAGAGAAGGATCACATGTTTGGAGAAAAATGTTAGAATGCAGAGATTTAGTAGAACATCAGATGGTTTGGAAGCCAAGAATGGGGTCATCACTGTTTTGGTTCGATAATTGGACTGGATTAGGGGCTCTGTATTTCCTTGTGCCTCAAGAGTTTGGTGTAGATGAAGATATACTCAATGTAGGGGATTTGGTGGAGAACAATGCCTGGAATGGACACAGACTATATGAAGCTCTTCCAGAAGAACTAGGACAACACATCACTAAAAATGTTCCACCTCCAGTACATCACAACACACTTGATACACCATACTGGATGCTGGAGACAAGAGGAAAATTCACAGTCAAGTCAGCATGGTAATACTTAAGGAGAAGAAACAATCCTGGAATGGCATTCAAGGAGATTTGGGTAAAGGGCTTACCATAAGGATGGGAGTATGTGGATGTGCATTGATTACCTCCAGTTGAACAAAGTTAACATTAGGTACAAGTACCCGTTGCAGCGTATTGATTATTTGTTTGACTAGTTACAGGGTGCCAGGGTGTTCTCTATGATCGACTTGAGATCTAGGAATCATCAGCTGAATATTCGTGCTTCGGATGCTCCGAAGACGGCTTTTTGGACTAGATATGGGCACTATAAGTTTCTAGTGATGTTCTTCGTCTTGAAAAATGCCCCGACGGCATTTATGAATTTGATGAAACAGGGTGTTCAGACCATATCTTGACTCATTTATCATTGTTTTCAGTGATGACATATTAATCTACTCGCGTAGTATAGAGGAGCTGCGTTCGCGGGCTTGAGGCCGCGTTCGCGTAGAGTTAAATTAGGGGCCTGTTAGATTGTTCTATGCGAACGCGGTTCTACTAACGCGTTCGCGAAGAAGGAATATTATAGCTGGGCAGAATGTCTAAAAAGGCCTGAGGTGCGAATTTGGCTTATATTTCCTCCATTGTTGCATGCGAATTGAGAGCTATTTGAGAGGGATTTGAAGGGAAATCAAGGAAAATCATTTGGAGGTAAGAATTTCAACTTCATAACACATTTTTATGTCAATTCCTAAGTGATTAAACCATAAAAATTCTGGAAATTGAACCAAAATTGGGGAAGAAGGGTGCATGGAAAATGTATTTTTCTTTTGAGGATTTGAGTGTGCAATTGTGGTCCGATTTTAGTGTTCTTGGTATGTATAGAATCGTGGGAGGACGAGGTTTCTAATGATGTAAAAATTATCGAGTTCCGAGACATGGGTTCGGGAGCTCAAGTTTGGCCGAATTTCGAGATTTTTGATTAAATTGATAATTTTCGATTGAGTTGTGTTCCTTGAGTATATATTGATAATGTTAACTGGTTTTGGCTAGACTCGGAGCAATCAGGAGCCAATTTGAGGGGAAAAAGCATAGCGGACTAGTGTTGTGGCCCGGTAGAGGTAAGTAATGGTCATATATCTTGTCATGAGGGTACGAAACCCCGGACTTAGTATTTCTTACTGTTTCTAGAATGGCGCATATGTCGGATGGCGAGTATGTGGCGCGTACTGACTTTTGGATTGGACTAGGTCCTCTCCGCGGCGACTAATGAGTTGCATATACTCAAAACCTTATGTTAATTATGTTCTAAAGAATTGTGTAATATTTGGGCTCTGAGCCATGTTTGGGGCCTAGTGCCGATCTGGTTTAACCCCTTGGGGGCTATTTTACTGATATTCTCACTACTTTGAAACTAAGATTTTTCACTCAGTCTTTCTTGTGAAATTGTTGACACTCCTATTTGATGATATTACGATTTCTTGAAATGAAATACTAATTGGGTCGAGAACCCCGTTTTACTTATGGCCCGAGTGGCATGTTGAGAGTGTCTGACTGAGTGCGGCCGAGGGCCAATGTTTTGATGATATTTATGATATGAGACATGCCGAGAGCCTGAGAGTGATTGATGCCATGATTTGGCTGTTTATTTAGCGCTTGGGCTGAAGGAGCCCCTCCAAAGTCGGAGTCTATACACACCCCCAGTGAGCGCAGGTACCTACCGAGTGCCGATTGACGAGTGATTAGGAGGTATGAGTGATTGTGAGGTGCTGAGTGACTGATTATGAGTGACCGTGAGGCATGCCCGAGGGGCTGATTATGATACATGTTTTTGCCCGAGGGGCTACTAATGATTTTATTACTTT
This sequence comes from Nicotiana knightiana, assembly GCA_005239525.1. Classification (NCBI taxonomy): domain Eukaryota; kingdom Viridiplantae; phylum Streptophyta; class Magnoliopsida; order Solanales; family Solanaceae; genus Nicotiana; species Nicotiana knightiana. Next base: position 12,890 of record ML416676.1, on the reverse strand, counting down.
CACTCTGAGCTTATGAAACAAACATTCCCACAAGAGATTGCAGATCATATTAGACATGAGGTAGATTATGTCGATGACAATGACTTATGGGATATTCCAAGATGGATGCCTACACATTCAGGGAAGTTCACAGTTAGTAGTGCTTGGAAAATATTGAGATATAGGGAACCAATGAATCCAGAATTTGCAAAGTTGTGGACTAAAGGGTTACCTTTCAAAATATCATTCTTCTTATGGAGAGTTTGGAAAGGAAAAATTCCTACTGATGATTTATGGAGGAGATGGGGTTATATGGTGGTGTCTAAGTGTTGGTGCTGCATGCCAATACAAGAAGACTCTTTTCAGCACTTGTTCTTGACAAGTGATACTGCTAAGAAAGTGTGGAACTCATTTACACATGCTGCTGGACTAGTCATTAACTTAATACAGGTGCATCAAGTTATAAGGGTATGGTGGAATGCAAAGTGTTGTCCTAAGCTTAAGCCTTTGTTTCAAGCTGCTCCTGCAGTGATTCTATGGGA
>ML416676.1:0-12317 GCA_005239525.1 Nicotiana knightiana | reverse complement strand
TGTCTAAGTGTTGGTGCTGCATGACAATACAAGAAGACTCTTTTCAGCACTTGTTCTTGACAAGTGATACTGCTAAGAATGTTTGGAACTCATTTACACATGCTGCTGGACTAGTCATTAACTTAATACAGGGACATGAAGTTATAAGGGAATGGTGGAATGCAAAGTGTTGTCCTAAGCTTAAGCCTTTGTTTCAAGTTGCTCCTGCAGTGATTCTATGGGAGATTTGGAAGAGAAGGAACACAATGAAACATGTGGGGGCAGTGTCCTGTAATAGAGTGATCCATGAAGTTAATAAAACTTTGCATTATTTAGCAAAGGTGAGGTATCCTTGGTTGCAGAAAATCCCAGTACTGTGGCCAGAAATGGTTAGGTTCTTTGAAAATTACAAGCCAGTTGTAGTTACTAAGAAAGTCACATGGAAATCTCCATATGAAGGTTGGTATAAGTGTAATACAGATGGAGTATCAAGGGGAAATCCTGGTCCTAGTTCGTATGGTTTTTGTGTTAGAGATCATGAGGGTGACTTAATTTATGCTAAGGCTAAGGAGATAGGAAATAAAACAAACATTGTAGCTGAAGCAAAGGCAATTATTGAGGGTTTGACATACTGTGTGGAGAGGCAACTGCATCCTTTGATTATTGAAACTGATTCACTGGTGATGAGGAAGATCATTGATGATGAATGGGATACACCTTGGTGCATTGGGGATGAAGTGAAGAGAATCAAGGAGATAAAGAGTGGTTATAATGTGATATTCCAACATGTTCTGAGGGAAGGCAACAAAGTCGCAGATTTTTTAGCTAACCTTGTGTTCTCTTTTGAAGGTACAATAACATTCCATTCTTTTCAGGAACTACCATCAGAAGGGAAGACTTTGATCAATATGGAAAAATTTCAAATTCCTAACCTACGAGTTAGGATAGCCAAGAGGAAGGAACCTGATTAATGAAGGCAACCATCGTTATAATGCCAGAATCTTTTACTTTTAACTGGAACTTGATGAATGATTTTCCAGTGGTATTAGCAGGTTATCATGCTCATTCTGGAGATCTTTTTTCAAGTGACAGTGTCTTTGTAAAAGGTTCCTCAGATTTGCAATCATTCTCTGAACTACTTTGTACAGGGAGGAGGTTACTCTATCAAGATAAATCCCAAAACCACAACCTTAGGGTCAGAATGGCACTATATGATCTGATTCTACACCTATATGCTAATCTCTTTTGGTTGGTTTTATATTGTGTGGTTTTAAGGTACATTGGAACTATCTTGATAGTGCACAAAAGTTTAAGAAGAAGCAAGTTATGGATGGTGCAACATTACATTGTGATGAGAAGTCCAAATGTGAAAAGCAGGTTTGAACTTGTGCTTGTAAGCTTCTGGAGATTGGTATGGAACTTCCCAGTGGTATTAGCATGGTGGCATGCTCAGTCTGGGGGTGTGATGCCAATGTGCAGAAGAAGCCATGCTAAGATATTCAAATGCAATGGTAACAAGGTTGATGAACTTGCTGGATTAGAGCTCATTGGTTCAATCGATTGGTGTAGTTGTTTGGAGTCCACATTTTCCTTTGGAGTGCATATCCTGGTTCCTGGTGAGAGTATTAGAGGTGCTACTTGGTATCTACTGTTGGCTTTTGGATCCATTTACATTGTCAGGAGATTGAATCATTCAGCTTTGCATGTTGTAATAGTTAGTACTTCTATTTTTAGCCTATTAGCTTTTTCATTTCCTAGTAGCCTAGTACTTAGTAGATTTTATCTTGGACATCTTGTATATTTTGGACCATATTTTGGTATTTTTATATATATTAGCCACTAGGTATCATGCCTAGAGGTATATTTGCTAAAAAAAAAAACCCTAAATCAATCCCTTCGGGGACATCCGATAAAATTGGAACGATACAGAGAAGATTAGCATGGCCCTTGCGCAAGGATGACACGCACAAATCGAGAAATGGTCTAAATTTAAAAAAAAAAAACCCCTAAATCACTAAACCCTAAACCCGAAAAGCTCGACGCGTGAGAGGCCTAGAGAGAGAAGCTCTGAGGCGATTTCAGGCGATTAGAGAGAGAAAGCCCTCCCATGGCCACGCCGGCCACTGGACAGCCCTCAATGGAGGCTGGTCAGTCGTCTTCTCCACCAATACCATCTCCCCAACCACCTACAATCCAAAATACAATCCCAAACTACGCAAATCTTCTTAAACCTAGTGCATTAAATGCCCTCATGCAGCCTGTTCCTAACGTACCTATCAAACCTATCGGGTATCTTTATGGAGAGCCAATTGTTCGATGGAAAAGCATGAGGTAAGGCAATCCATTGCCCAGCAAGGTTTGAATCTGGCAGTATTGGGTAAGTTTTCTTATGGAAGGCCTGGTATTCATGATCTACGTAAAGTTTTGCCAATCCAGTGTGATTTGAAATGTCCTTGTTCAGTTGGGCTTATTGAGGACAATCATGTATTAATTAAACTATCATTGATGGAGGATTATATCCATCTCTTGTCGAAACCTGCATATTATGTGAATATTCAGAATGTGATGTGGTAGATGAGATGTACCAAATGGAATCCTTGGTGGAAGGCATATGAAGAAACACCAATAGCTATTGCTTGGATATTATTTCAAGATTTACCACCTAATTTTTTTGGTAAGGAGTTTGTATTTTCTCTAGCTAGGGAAGTTGGTAGGCCACTACATGTTGATTTGGCGACTCAGAATGGTACTCGACCAAGTTGTGCAAAGGTGAAGGTTAAGGTGAATCTACTAGCCTCATTACCTCAAATGATCAATATTATTGAAGAGGAGGATGAAACTGGGCCTGAGGAGTCTAAGTGGATCAAAATAAGGTATGACTATATGCCTAAGTATTGTAAGTCATGCAAGAAGCAAGGGCACAAAGAAGAGGAGTGTTGGTAGTCAACCCAGAATTGCGCAAGATGGATGATCAAGTATATCAAGGGAAGAAGGAAATTGGTGGGGTTCAAAACAATGAGAAGGCAGTGGTGGTGGGTAGTGGAATTACTGGCACTGCTGCTAACACAACTAAGGTATTAGCAAGTGGGAAGGTGCTTGGTAAAATAGTGGCTAATCTGCAAGCTCGAAAAAATAAATACCAAAGGGACAAAAGGGGTTATATAATTGAAGACAGTCAAGGAAATGATGATATCAATCTTAAGGGAAAGGCCAAAGTTGAAGAAGTGGTAATCAGGAACAAGTTTGATGCACTGGCAATTGAAGAGAATGTTAGAACTACATTAATGATCAAGGATAGAATGGGGGAGGAAGGTGACAATGGTAGAAGGGAAGAACAAGGAGAAAAAGATGCCAGTGATGAGAAGGAGAATATTTCTGGGAATAAAATTTCTAATCCTTTGTGTTCAGGGATTAGGATTGAAGTTCCTAATCCAACTGGTGAAAGGAAACAAGCTGAGCTAAAATGAGTAAAGAAGTAAGCAGTGGATAAAGTCTTGGAAAAGGTAAATCTTGAGAATCTTGAGAGTCCTTATCCTACAAAGGAACCTCAAGATACTTCTCTTATGATTGATCCTAAACCAATTGAGTCTAGTTAGAAGCTTAAGTGAAAAAAACTAATCGGAGTTTGACTTTCATGTAGACGACTCCGGAATGGTGTTTAATAATTCCAATAGCTTCATATGGTGATTTTAGACTTAGGCGTGCGTCCAGAAGTGGGTTCGGAGGTCAGTAGGTTGACTTGATACATTTCACTGAAAATTGGAGATTTGAAGGTTTGAAATATTCATAAGTTTGATTGAGAATTGACTTTGACTATATCGAGTTCAGATTTTGGTTTTGGAAACTGAAATAGCTTTGTTGTGTCATTTATGACTTGTGTGCAAAATTTAAAGTCATTCCAGAACGATTTGATACGTTTCAGCACGAGCTTTGTAAGTTGAAAAATTTGAAAATTCATAAGTTTGATTCGAGGTGCAAATTTTGACATTGTTTGATGTGATTTGAGACCTAGAGTAGGTCCGCTTTATGTTATAAGACTTTTTGGTATGTTCGAACGAGGTCCCAAGTGGCTCAGGTGAGATTTGGACAGCGTTCAGATTGTTTGGAGCCTTGTTGAAGTTGCTAGATTTTTTAGTTGCTAGTGTCTTTGCACCTGTGCATGAGGGACCGCATGTGCGAGCTCGCAGAAACGTGATACTGGTCGCTGAAATGACCTGGGGAAAGCTGGTTGGGGAGGCTTCGCGGAAGCTATGGCCTGCTCGCACCTGCGTTAGCGCGGAAGCAGAATTTTTACCGTTGGTGGATGGGATGTTGGCCAGTGCATTCGCAAAAGCGAGATTATTCTTGCAAAAGCGAACTCGCGAGCGCGTAAATCTGTCTGCAGATGCGAAATTGGACAGAAACAAAAGGGATCGAACTTGGTCATTTCTTCATTTTGTTTTGGATTTTTTGGAGCTCGGTTGTGGGCGTTTCTAGAGGAATTTTTCACAAGTTTGTCTTGGGTAAGTGTTCTATATCCGAAAGTGATTATATTTCATAATTCCATGGTTATTTTCATCAATTATTAGTGAATCAAATGGAAGAAATTTGAGAAATTTATAAAACTTTTCAAAAATGAAAAATTGAAATTTGAAGAATGATTCATCATCGGAATTCAATATTTTTGGTATGCTTGAACTTGTATCGAAATGAATGTTTGGATTTTGTGATTTATCGGGCTTCGAGGTGCGGGATCGGGCGTTGAATTTTTAATTTTTTTTTAAAGATTGAAGATTTATGATCCAAAATTGTTTCCAATGAGTTTTATTTATTATTTGAAGTTATTTTGGCTAGATTTGTGCCGTCCAGAGGCTGTTTTGCTCGAGAAGGTCATTTTAGAGTAACTATCTAGCTTCTTTGAGGTAAGTATCTTTCCTAACTTTGTGGGGGGAGGGAACTACCCCTTAGGATTTGAGTCATTTGTGCTACTTGTGTTGTGAAGGCCGTGTACGCGAGGTGACGAGTACGTGCACGAGCTTAATTGTGGAAATTTGACCGTTGAGGGCTCTTAGGTTCTTTTGCTCGTTAGATGTGAAGTTGTTTTGTCATGTTAAATTCCTCATTTATTAGTTTTACCTTTACGTGTCTTAATTGAAATCAATTACTTCATGTTCCACCTTTATTAACGATTAAACATGTATATTCCTTAAGTGAAGTTGTTGCCTCCTCTATTGCCATGCTATCCTTCCCAAATTGCTTATCCTTAATTAAAGTTATTATTATCTTTTCGTAAATTGTCTATCCTTAATTGAATTATTATTATCTTTCCGTAAATTGTCTATCCTTAATTGAATTTATTATCATCTTTTTCATAATCACTTATCTTTAATTGAATTTGTTGTATCTTTTCCATAATTGCTCAACTAAAATGAAGTTTTGTTACCCCTTATCGTTGTAGAATTATCCTTATTTGGAATTATTGATTTGTGTTATCTCTCTTATCGTCGAATTGTACTTTTGCAGAATCATTGTTGCACATTATCTCTTCCTTGTTGAGCTATTTTTGTCAAGACTATTATTCCCTATTATGTCCTTCTTTGTGAGCTCGTCCTCCCGTATCTTTGTGTTCTGTAATTCTTGAGATTATTTACTTGTTGTATTCTCGTGATGTTTCTTTGTTGCTATTGTATTCAGTGTTGTTGAGCTGAGGGCTATGCGTGGTTGTGATGTTGAAACTATTTTGAGGAAATATTATGGCATTTGGGAACATATTGTGAAAGTCATATTTGAGTTGTTATGATTTGAGACTCTTGTTGTTGTTGAGAGAATTGTTATGTGTTTGCACGAGGTTCCCGACATGCGGTTGTTATTGTGTTTGCACGAGGTTTTCTGCCGTGCGGTTATTGTTGTATTGCACGAGGTTTCTGTCGTGCTGTTGTTATTATTGATATGCATGCGGTGGTATAAGGTATGGGTGTTGAAATGCATGCGATGAGATACGGTGGGCTTGAAACGTGTGGCTAGTAGGGGAACTACTAGAAGCTATACGGTGTGATAAGGTGGGCTAAAATGCGGGAAGCTATTTTGGGAAAATGATTTTCAAAACTAAATATAAAGGCTCCTGCAATAATATAAGGAAAAGTTGTGATTCGTTTTATGAATTGATACTACGAGGCAGTACCTCGGTAGGGCTTCTGTTGTCATTTTCCCATTCTTTTGTACTTGTCTTTGATTGTTGTTTTCCTCGGCGTACTTTTAATTGTCTTCCTCTGTATTGCAATATTTGCTTAGTTCTATATAGTCAACCTTGTTGTACTTGTTGTTACGTCAACTTCATTGCTATCTCATTTACACTGTACATTTCATGGTGATCGTTCCTTATGAGCCATTCATTGTCTCTATTCTTCTTTATTGACTTGAATTGTTGCATAACACTTTCCCAAGTATACACGTAATTAAATAGCTCATATCGGTTTTAAAAGATGAATCATGGCGTTATTGTTCATTATACGTACTTTTGTCTACTTGCCTTCTGTGTGAGGATTGTTCTATTAGCACATGAGTCGTTCGTGTGGTTATGAGTTGTAATGTGGGCACAAGATGCCAAGTGATTAGGGTTCATGAATTGGGACTCGGGAACTGTGATATGAGGTTTACCTCGTGAAAATGCTTGAAAAGATCTGGTATGAAAGCGATTGTTCTTATTGAGTTGTTGCTGGTTTTCTCTTTATTTGGTTTCACCGGACTTAGACTGTGATCATCTTACTCTACATCATTATTACGTGAATGCTTCCTATTAAACATTGTTGTTACTGGTGTATCATTGCAAGTATTGTTTTGTATTCTTTGTCCTTCTTAACTTTATATTAATATTGTTTCTTTGTTAGTTCATATTCACGCTTGTTCAGGTTTTTTAGTTTGGTAGATGTCTTGAATGTTCCTCGTCTATACTCCACCGAGGTAAGTCTTGATACTTATTGAGTACCGTTGTGGTGTACTCATACTACGCTTTTGCACATTTATGTGCAGGATCCAGGTGCCTCAGTTGTTATTGATTACTAGCTTCCTGTTCGAGCATTTTTATGGAGACTCAAGGTAAACCTGTTGTCGCGTTCGCAGGTGTTGGAGTCACCTTTTGATATTGTACTTATACTCTTTAATTCTATTCTAAACGGTTGTATTCAGGGATATTTCTAGTGAACTCATTAGAGCTTATGACTTGTACTACTGGTTTTGGGATTGTAAGTTGTGTATAAAGATCTATACTTCATATTTATCATTTGATGGTTGAATTCCTCGATTTATTTCGTAAGTGTTAGGCTCACCTAGTGAGACTAGGTGTCATCACGACATTCTACGGAAAAAAATTAGGGTTGCGACACAACTACTGTCTTCTATTATATCATCTTCCTCAAGTTCAGCCCTACTAGTGAACATTTTCTTCTCTATCGGCTTCGCCATGATCCTCCACGTCGAGCTCGTCTTCACGAGCTTGAATCGATTCATTATCCCCCCTCGCTTCAGACTCCTCATCCTCTCCTAGTATCTCCACATGTATTTCTTTATTTTCATCCCTTCTAGTGTTATGTGTTCATGAAGCGAGAATTTAGTCTCATAGAAATCAACATCTCGTGAAACAAGATATTCTTTCTTCTCTAAATCATACACCTTCCCACACTTTTTTCCATAGGGATATCCCACGAAGATACACCGACAACTTCTACTTGAAAATTTATCACCCTTTTTTCCTAAGCTTCGAGCATAACATCGCGAACCAAATACTTGAAGATGTCCATACTCAGGCACTCGATCATATAATAATTCATAAGGTGTCTTTTCATGGAAGATTGAATACAAAGTTCGATTAATCCGATGACAAGCTGTCAAAACGGGTGTTCCTATACCCGGAGTTTGAAAGACAATCTCACATTCAAGAAAATAATTCCTCATACATGTAAACTCTATCTCCATGTTCATCTGTCCCTCGAGCCATAATCTTCGCATGTTCGTCTTGTACCAACTTCGTGTAAACTTGATTCAAAGTTGGCAACGGATCTTGAGCGAGTAAGTTTGACCTTACTATTCCATACAGTGTTTCATCTTATCCCATAAGAAAAAGGTGCACCTTCTCCTCTTCTGTTTTCTTTTCCAAGATTGCACCAAGATCGCATGTGCACTTACGGGCAAGTCGACATTTGATCAAAATTAGCAAGTTCTTCCCAGAGTTTTGTTAAATTTTTATAGAATTTACTATGGTCATACCCTTTTGTTTGCACTTCGCAAGTTCGGCCTTCAACTGTTTTATTCTTGGAACATCGGAGACCAAAAAATGTTCTTTAATACTGGTTCATAAATTTTCAACAACTTCTATGTGTGGTATAGACGAACCCAAAGTAGGTTCAATAGCATTTCAAATCCAAGAAACCAACAACTGGTTGATGGTCTACCAATCTTCAAGATCTGGAGACTTCTCATCTGGTCTCTTGATTATTCCGTTAATACATTGGAACTTCTTACTCGCCCTAAAGGCTGTCCTCATGGATCTTGCCCATTCATCATAGTTTTCTCCCTTTAGATCCACATCCATATGTGTTATCAGAATCCCAGGATTGTCATTAGATGTTATATCTTACGGAGATATGGTCTTCCGTTTGTTTGTTTCATCACCACCACCGCTTACGCCGGTAGCGGCGACGTCTTTACTATTGTCCCCTGCCATTAGTACGTCACTCCGAGTTTCTTGTGGTTTGGCCCGGCCTTGGCTCTAATACCATGCCAAATACGCAAGCACACGATGGCCAAGTGTGGCATATAAAAGCTTTCCTTCTTCAATTGATTTAAAAGAATACATATACAAGTCAAGTAGTAAACCTTACTCCTAACAAATATGGAAAACTAGTCATAACAAATATGGAAAAGCACTCTCCTAGTCCTAGGCATATAATAATATTTGCTATCCATACATACTCATTTTGGGTGGTAAATGGGCGAGTGGGGTAGGATGTGGGCGGGTCGAAAATGGATAATGCAAAAACAGATAAATTACCTGACCCGACCCATATTTAATATGAATAAAACGGATTAACTGACAGATAATATATGTATCCATATTAACGGATAATATATATCCATGACTTCTTGAATATGTTCACTTTTGAGAGAATTCCTAGTCTCCTAAACTTGAAAAATACTCAATTTGAGATTTAAAAAAAAAAAGAAAACCAAACTCATTAGTTATCCATTTTCTAAGTGAATAATTAGATTTTTATTTATATTTGACCATTTATTATCTAACTAATTTTTTAATACATAATATAAAAAAGTTTAATCTTTCAACCATTTTGACAGCAGTACCTGTACACGCGCGCGCACACGCTGTAACTACTATCCCACCTCTCACTCCGCCACCTAATTTTGCAGCACAACCGCACCGCGACTACAGCTCCCCCGTTCTTACTATGAATTTCGTTGACGATGATTTTGAACTGAAGGAGATTCAGAGGCTGGAAGGCCACACCGATAGGGTTTGGACCGTCGCTTGGAAACCACATACCGGAATCAATGGTGTTCCAGCTGTTTTCGCGTCCTGCAGCGGCGATAAAACCGTTCGAATCTGGGAACAGGACTCCACCGGCTCATTCCACTGTCAGGGTTGATTTTTTTGTTTTCATCATAAAATAGCATTTTCTGATAGATATTCCTCGAAAAACTATTACTTTATCAAAGTGAAAAAAATTAAAACAAGTATTGGACAATCTGCACTATGATCAGCTGGACACACTAAAGAGTTGCAATTAGAATCCAAAGCATCAGTTCTGTCTAAGAAAAACAAAATTATGAATTGTTGCAAATTAATTATTTACATGGGAAGAAGTCAATGTGCTGGAACCAGAGGCGGATACACACTATACGTAGAGGTGTCACGGGCATCCGGAAACTTCGACAAAAACTCTATGTATACTTGTAAATGTCTTCAAGATAGTAAGATATTAGCGTAGGCCCCCCTACCAATCTTTACGAGCAGTGATAAATTTATATTGAATGTCATGGTGCCCCGCCGAATCTTGGGTCCCCCTATGGATGGAACTATATTGACTCTTGAGTTACTTTTGAGAGTATTAGCTTCAAATCTGTTATGTTGGATCCTGCCTTAGCCCGTTGATTTTGAGATCTGGTTAGTTTCTCTTTTTAAGAGTTATATTATTACTTTTGATACAACAACTATACCGCAGTCTCAAACAAGTGGGGGTCGGCCATATGAATCCTCACTAACCCACTTTACTCCATTTAAACTGTAGTGTGAGGATTGATCATTGAATTGGCTAGTTTTATGTTGGCTGTAGCCTACTGCAACCCTCTTTTATTCGGTCTTGGACTGACAATGTGAGCAAGATCACATAGGCGGAGTTTATTATTTACTTCTGATAGTTAATTAAATTTTTGGAAATCATACATGGGGTTATGCAGCCAAAAAACAATGTGCACCTTTTTTCTGTTTTCCTTCTTTCATCCTTCTCTAGCACTCTTTCCATCCTCAAGGAATTAAAGTGACCTTCATCCTCTAGCTATGATGACTATTCTAGTAAAAAAAAAAAAAAAAAAAGGAGCTATAATGACTATTTGGAGGAAATTTTGCAGGCTGTTTTGGAGGAAACACATACACGGACTGTTAGATCATGTGAATGGTCGCCGTCAGGCAAACATTTGGCAACAGCTAGCTTTGATGCCACCACTGCTATTTGGGAAAATGTTGGGGTTGACTTTGAGTGTGTTTCCACTTTGGAGGTACAATTACCTTTTGGTATGTCTCTATCATATTAATTTCAGTTCATATTCATTACCCCAGCTCTGACAAAAACTAGTGTTGAAGTAGGCAAAAGTTGCGTCTGTCTGTTTATATCTGTGCATAGCACAACAAAAACTTCATAAATCTGTCAGTGAAATAAGGGAATTTGTTACCTGGGCAGCTGTGCTAAGTGGAATCATTTAATTTAGCTTATATTGCTTTGTGATCGTAATTTACATCTATCGTTTGTACGTGGCCTTTTTATTTTCTTTAATGAGTTATAAATCTACTAAACTCCTGTCTGCCTTCTTTTTCTTATCCGGGTAATGTTCAGGGTCATGACAATGAAGTGAAAAGTGTTTCTTGGCATTATGACGGCTCACTACTCGCGACGTGTGGACGAGATAAGTCGGTTTGGATATGGGAAGTGTTGCCTGGAAATGAATTTGACTGTCATTCAGTGTTACAAGGGCACACACAAGATGTTAAGATGGTTCTATGGACTCCTATGATGGATATGTTGTTATCATGTAGTTATGATAACACCATTAAGGTATATTTGAGTTGAACTTAGCGTCCTTCCTTTCTCTCTCTATCTCTCCGTTCTTTGTTTAGAGAGATTCTAGCATGTTTTTCATACCCCTGTTACACATAAGGCATACTAGTGGTTGTTTCTCTTCCATTCACGGGCGTGCACAGTAATTTTTATAAGCAGTGTTGAAATTTATAAAAGAACGGGATAATAACTTTAATTATCATATTTCTAAACTAGAAATAGCCTTAGTCTATTGGTTTTGTTGATTTTTAAGTTATAAAAGGTCCCAAGTTCAATTCTACTTCATCACAATTTTTATCCATAAAGGCTCTCTCAAATATTTACAAAAAATATGCAGTTGAGGTTTGAACATTGACCTCTTAGAACAAAATCAAACACACAACCAGCACACCAAGAGAGAATTTTTGTCAAATGGTGTCATTTTCTCCTACTTATCTGTTCCTTATAGTATCGATACAGATACTTAATAAAATTTTCCAACGAAGCGGTGTCGCGTGCCCCTGCTTCATTAAAGGTGCATCTGCCCCTGCTTCCGTTTATAAGTAACAATATCTAATATTTAGCGGTGCTTGAAATGCAGGTATGGGTACAGGAGTGCAGGGAGGATTGGCATTGTGTTCAAACTTTGGATGAATCTAATAGGTAAGATTCGTTATTGGGCATAACAAAATCATAAATTTATTGCATCCAATGGTGTGGCATAATAGTCAATGAGATGGGTGAAAATCTTGGAGATCAGGGTTCGAATCCCAAGAAAATGCTAGTTGTTTTCTTCCATTCTGCATAAGCCTTGGCTGCTAGATTTGCATCTTGTACCTGTGTTGATGGGATGTGTCATGCAAGGGCGGATGCACTAAGGCTCAAGCAGTGTCACGTGGTATCGCTTCGTCAAATTGTTTTACTAATATATCAATAAAACTAATCTGGAAAAGGGCATACATACAAAATTAATAGACAAGTGACATTGCTTAATGTTAAACTTGCCTTGGTTTGTTGGTCAGGCGCCTGAACTATTTT